>DWIY01000731.1:0-11902 GCA_018248615.1 Erynnis brizo brizo
TTTCAAAGGGTATCGGCTGTCCATATATACATGTCAGTGAGCCTATGTCACTACTACAATTTAGACAAATCCAACGATACCTCATATGTCAAAAACCGTTCAGCCGTTTGGGCTGTAGGGCATGCCAAAGAAATGGACATACATACATACATATACATACATAACCCTCCTTCTGTCGCAGTCGGGTAAAAAGTAAAAAATATTTAGGCAGTCTCTTGAGCAAGTTGATAGATCAAGTTATGCTCTAAAGGAAAACTTCTTAAAAGGACGCGTACCTAAGTCAAAATAATTACTTACGTGAAATCACCACGTCGCAAGACCGTTTTCGCTTGTAAGGAAACTTAGCACAACAAAGTACACGACGCTTGTGGTCTTAGCCCGAACTTTGCTTTTGGGTCAACACCACGGCGGCGTGCTTCCACGCTTTAAGTGCCGCTAAACTAAATGTTTTATCTTACAATTTAATACCATAATCAAACTGTCACCTCTGTTTTTACATAGAATAAATTTAAAAACAATTTCATTTCTGGGCCTTGGCACGATAACAAGACGCTACATGCCCGAAATAGCAGAGAAAATTTACCATAATATCATTATCTATTTGAAAACCCGTAAATAATGGTTATGTACATTATGATATGACATAATATTATGCTGTGACATCATAACGAACTCTACCACATGGACGATTCTGTCATTTGTCTAGGAGTTTTTCACTGCATTAAATGGCTCGAAGTTTGTGAATACTTATTTTCATTAAAGCAGTACTTTATGGAAACCCGCGTGGAACTGAAAGTGGCTTTTAAAATAAAATAAAAGCACGTTTCAATTTACGAGGAAAAATTACAGATTTTTGTTTACGGGTAATTTATTCGGCTTGGCGAACGCACACAATCTAAGAAATGGTGTTGAAAGAGGTTCGTTGTTCCAGAGGCAATATTGTTTTTAATTTTCAGTAAGAATAATTTAAATATATTTCTTATCCCTTTTGTTTGTCAATTGAAGTATAAGTTTACGCTTAATTACAACATGTTCTACAACCGAGGAACTAAGGTATTTCGATTGTTAAGTATTGGGTCTGATTAGTTGAGTTAATGAAGTGCTATTAACATCCAAGTTTCAGCCGCAGTAATTGAACCGCTATCGATCTGTGTACTGTTCGATTAGACCTGGAACTAAATTTGATTATTACTGACAACGCGATACGCCTTCGACCCTGAGACACGAGGCAGCCAAATAATGCTAAAGCGAATACCAACAAAGGGTGATTATTAATTGAATAACGAATTGTCAATAGAATTATCTAAATGTTTGTAAGTAAATATTTTATTTTTATAAACCATCATTTACTAGTACATACTATAATAATACATACCTAGCTACGTAGAAATGAAATGAATTGATCTACTAATTTATAAATTAATGATTGATCTAGGTTAATAAAAAAGAAATATACGTCTGCATCTAAAATATTAAACTCGACAAGCAGTTGCCCGACAAGTAGTTAGAGAGTAGTTACCTTCTCGAAACTACCGTGTAAAGACATCAATTGAATCCGTCGTGCAATATCGGCACTCAATTAGCCAGTCACATCGACACTCACCACGTTTCGCCTTACGATAGACCAGGTACATGTCAATGCACTTCTAGTGGCGGTTTCAGTGGCATTGCATATTAGGGATGTTACGCATCGGCTCCGATTCCGAAAAGTCTGAAGTTCTGATTGATACGAGTATATCCCGGCTGTTATAATCGTAACTGACATATCTAACATCGGCTCCGACTGTTAATATTTGTTAAAGTTAAAGGATTGCGGCGGTCAGCGTTTGTATAAACTAAATATTGTAGTTAGATTGAATCTGTTGAAGATTTTTGGATTTCAATTATACCTAGATGCATTTCGTTATATCAAATTATCGGGTGAAGAAATGCAGTTTATATTTTTTTTAACTTTTAGAACTGCGCTTCCAACAAATGCAATATAATTCTTTATAGTTCTTTAAAATATAGTCTCAATCAAAGAAATACAATAGTTCAACTATGTGTGTATAGATTACTATGTATTTTTCTATGGTGTGTACCGATTCAATTAGTTTTAAGACTCAACATACACTGTAAGGAATAAAATAAAATAAAAACATTTTCTACGTGAATTTGAAATTCTCTTACCTAACTAGAAGTGGCAACCAACATCAAATACGATACGATTAATATAAATTTTTGGCTATTAAGAAAAAGCCTTGGTCTGTAGGGTCAAGGGACTTAAGAATTTCTCTTTTGCCTTTGACTTCGGTTCCGATGAAACCATCTCTTTATCATGCCTATTGCAGATCGCACTTCACGTGTACTTACTCGTACTTGACAATACTATGCTCTGCTTTAATATGGATTCGCTTAAAAATGACGCAATCTGCGTTGAGTTATTATGGCAACTTGAGATTTTTATTCCTTCCTTCCTTTTTTTGAGTTTTTTTAAATTATTATTTTGTATTGATTGTAAGTAGAGACAGTAGCTAGAGTAGAAATAAATGTGATATTGTATTTAGATGTTTAGCTATTTAGCAATTCTGCAGATTTATTCAACTCAACACATTGTCCAATTGGTTGTTTTAGATACCTGCTTTTAATGCAGAAATTAAGAGTTAGATACATTTAGAAAATCGAATAACTTTTATTTAAAAAATGGAAAAGTAATGCAAGGATTTATATTCTCTTTGAAACTCACTTTAGCAATATAAACGGATAACTTAAATATAATTCGCATCACAGCCCGGTTAGTTATTCTTGAACGATAGTGGTGAACTGAGCGAAGATACGGGCCACAGCATCCGCTCTCGCAAATTGAATTCTAGTTTGCTGAAGAGTTCGGCAGTTTCTCGGTCCGCTTAGCAGAAATTGTGTTTGAAGTCAACCTATACGCCAATGCCAATTTTGGGAAGATTGTTGTCCTTATGAATATGCGAGCAACTTGGCTCGATCAAAGCATAGATATAGTTTACTTCAAAGCGCTCTTCGAGCATATGTTTATTAATTGTATGAAATATTGACGTTCCTAAATCCTGGCACGCCTGTTGGATCTTATAAGTCGAGGTTGAGTCTGTATTGCGCCTTTCGTCCTTTCGTTCATGTGTACCTACTTTAATTTTGGTCCACCCCGCGGTCAATTTCTGTGTAAATTCAGGTTAGATGCTATCGTTATTCTAAATTTCATCCACATATTTTTGAAGTGAAAACTTTTTTAGCGGCGCTGTGCAAAAAAAATTCGATTATTAGCATTAAATATCGTCTTTTCTTACAGAGAAACTCAATTGTGTTTTTATTAAACTGTCGTCCAAATCACCAAGAAAACACATCTTATAAGTTTTCACTTCTGCCGGCACTCCCGGAGTGCAACCCGGTGTTTTATTTAAAATAGACAAGCCCTAAAGCCCTAAATACATAACAAACCTTCCATCTATTTATCCTACATCAGAAATTTTCGCGTTAAAAAAATGCCTATTATTAAGAAAGCAAACAAATAAAATATTTTCCTCGGTTTTCTCTGCGTTTACGTAAAATAAATTTTAATCTCCTTGCATTGTTTTACGATAGACGCGTTACTGACATGCATTATAACTTTAATTGAATATAATATTGCCTGCAGCTAATTGATTTGAACATGAAAACTAATTGCGAGGGTCTATTGCACGCGCCGACGCCAACGGTGACGATAACAAGAGGTGTTAAACTTTTAATTAGTTCGGCAGCTCTCAAAGAAGCATTACCGTTTCCTGTTGGCTGCACTGCGACCACTTGCTTTTTAATTGCCATCAAAGCTCACTCCAGCAACACTTGCCTAATTTAATCACGCTGTTCCCATGTGGACTGAATATTACTGCAATATAGAAATTAGAAATTCTACAGGGAATTCTGCTCGCTGTTCACAATTGTTTCTAAAAGGATTAGTTATTTATGGTTTCTGTTTTTAAGATAAACAGTTTCATACCTATATATAATTCATCATTATCATCAGCAAAAAAATCGCAATTTACATAATAAATATACTCTTCAATATAAAAAGTAATTATTTTATCGAACTAAACTTCCTAACCCCGCAAAATGAAAGCAGATGGTCTCATTTCTTATGCAAATCGTTGTTTTATAGCAAAAAGTCGGAAGTATTATTTTTTTATATTCCCTTTCCCGTAATTTCAAGAACCTTATTCCACAACTTTGTAACAACTTTTTCATTCTGTTACAGGTTGCGAAGAAAAAAATAAAAAATAAACAAGTTGCTTGAAACAACTGGAGGCTATTTTGTAATGTATAGATTAGATAGAAGCTTATGAGTACAAGTATTTATTTCTTTATTAACAAGCCAAGTTCAGTGCAGAGTGCAGTGCAATTATTATTTTCGTATTATTTTTAAACAGAATCGAGGGTTATTGGGTACCTCCCCATGTTTGGAGATTATTATATTTAGACTTAAGGACGTTCCTAATAATAAATAAACGAAATTCAAAGTTAAGTCTATAAATATCTGACAAGTTTATGAAAATTAAAGGATCTAAAAACCTACCGCCAAACATTGCTAGTGCCCACTGGCATTCTTATGGAAATGATGGATGAGTTTGTTATCGTGCGTATTCGGACATTTTCTCGTTTATGTTCTGGAACTGTTTCAGACCACTATTTAGGAGAAGGATGGGTTTTTTCATTTAGGTAGGTATGTATAGTCACCGCTAATGCCGTTTTAGAGGCTTATTCCACAAATCCCCTTAGACAATCCCCTGCGCAGGGGATTTGTGGAAATTTTGTCCACAAATCCCCTTCGATAGCCGCAAGGGGATTTCTTAGAAACTCTAAAGTCGCTATTGTTTAAATTTAGGTTCATTTTTTGTTTACTTAAATTAGAAAAACTTAATTACTATTTCAATCTATTATAATCATTGCATTTAACGCCTAAAATAACAGTTCTAAATATTACTATCAAAACTAATTCATTTTTATCTTCATAATAAAGCTGTGCTGTATTGGAGCAAAATTCGTATCCTGAACATGAATCAAGCAGAAAAACCCTTTGTGTCACCCAGTTTCCTCTGTCGAGATTGCTAAAAGCTATCTTCAAACAAGAGGCTGTTACTTAAAATGTCATCCGCGTACACGACAAAAATTGTGTATGATAATAATATTATTCTTTTAACGTTTGCTTTACACTAACTATTCGTAAAAGGATTGAAGCTGTAAATGTTTATTATCTTTTATTTTTAGTTTATGATGTTATACCTACTACGAATTTAATACCTATACTAATATAGGTAGGTACTTGTCTGATATTTAGGAAAACAGTGTTAATCTTTGCAAACAACATGTTTTAAACTGATTACAATATCAAATATTTTAATGCCTATATTAAAAATATTCACGTCAATAAACCAGAGTACATAATTATTTTTGCTATGTTGTATTTTATAGGCGTCGTAATAACAATAATACTATTTTTCAATATTTAGTATTCTTAAATTGTTATTCTCTTTACCTATTGTAATAATATGTAGGTAAGTTAAGAAAACCCCTAAAAAGCCCCTGAAAAGTATTTACATTCCAAGATAGAGTCATCATGGACTGAAAATGTAATGCTGAAAGTTGGCAAGTGAACGGTTGCTTATTTAGGGCAACGTGACACTGGGTAATGCATAATAAACTTGTTAGGTGCGAGTTTCGAATCTCTGGCGATTCGCCAAAGTGCGTACCTACAGATCCCACCATAATAGTTCAATGATAAACAACTTCAGTGGGGAAAAGTTATCATCATTGGTAGGTAATAGGAAAATAAGAATACTGCTTTTTAGTTAGGTACTAGTTATAAGTAGGTACTACACATAGGTAATCTTTGAATTTTTTGGTGAAACCCGCAAATCAGCAGACCTGTATTTCAACAGAAGAGTAAGAACCCGTAACAACTCAGGAAGAATTTTTGCAAGTAAGTACCTACCTATGCAATTTACTTTAATAATTTAATAATTTTCGGAACTCAACCTCAATACACACTGTTACATACGTCATGCCTTGATGCAATACATACCATTGTTACTGTGCGATGTGATTAAATAATTGCTTAGGTACCTAACACACTTTTAAGACAAGTAGCTAACCAACAACACTAAAAAGTAGATAAGTACCTATAACATAGTTATTAACCTAATATAGGTAGTTATACAATAATATACAAATAATACACATTTTTTAAGTAGATATTTACTGTATTAGTAGATAATATAAACTGCAAGACACATATTTTTAGACATACTTATGTTCAAGTTTCGACTACATTTTTTAAACCCTATCTACGAGGCGTTTACAAATACTTATCTGTTTAGAATAGAATTAAATAAAAATAAACATATTTCTGATTTCTCAGCTAAAACTGACAATAAACAAAAATGTTCTTAGATTATTTTCTATGGGGGCGTTGATTGTCCTTCCCGAAGGCTCCCAAGCGCCTTGTAACTTAAAAATATTTACTTGCAAGGTACAAACTACTCTTTAACTCGTTCTAAATTGAAGTAAGTATACTTAAAGCATTAGAAGTGTGCCTACGTGGGCATAAAGCAGTCGTAATCTTTAGTTTATGGCTTCACTGCAGTCTACTAACGCAGCGTAGTAACAAGATCAAGGACTCATTTAATTTGAATCAAAAGAACTAATCAGAGTACAAAATTACTACGAATGGGTTTCAAAACCATTTTGGTGACTTACCAAACAAAGTATTTGTTCAGCAAATAAAAAATTGCAAATTCTTCGACCAAGGCAAAATTGGCAAATATTTTTATTCACTTATGCAAAAGTAATTCACCTCGATATACTTACAAATAGGTACTTTCAAAGACCTTCAGTTTTGGAAAAAATATTTTGCCAGTGTTGTTATTTTTGTTCATCTTTTTTTTTAATTTTACTTATTTATATCTACATTTTAGCCACATTTCAAGTTAATCGATATAAGATTTATGCACAGCATACAAGCATAAATTCTACATTTATTTTTGTAATCTCCTGCACAGTAATTCAAGTACCTACGATGTGTCTATTATTATCTCATCATATTTGAGATCACCAGAGTATTGAATGAGCGACAATGAGCGTTGTTTCTTCACATCAGAAAACAGTGCCAAAAGTACTGTTTGTACTTAATACGAGCCGTTAAACTAAAATAAATTAAAATATGTGACATGAGAGTATTGAGAATTTCAGAAACACGTTACCATATTCGAAATATGTGATCTAACGCGGGAGATTATCAGCCCACGTGGTCCAAGTGAAGTCATGTAAGAGGGGCGCTGCCCGCGGGTCCGAGTAAAACGGGATTGTTCTAGGGATCGTCCTTTGAAGTTCCCTTTGTAAGCGAAGGCTCATTGTCTCTGCCATATGGGGATAAGTCACCGATAAGTCTCGCGTCTCGCACGGATCTTCTTTAATGTTGAACAAACACGCTTTGCCTGAAAAAGACAACCACTCGCATTTTAGCTAGAGAAACTACAATTTAAGTTCGTAATTCAACGGACTGTCGCGTCTGTAGGACGTTTTCTATCAGAAAGATAGCTTTCAAAACAATGCGTTATCGTAATACTTTGAAACACTCAATTTAATTATTTTAATAACTAGTCTGTGTAGTTGTGGGTTTTACCCTCATTACGCATTGAACTTATTTTATTATCATTGAAATAAAACAAAGCAATTTAAAGTACGTACTATTTAAAGTTAGTTTCAGTTATAATTTATTGTATCAGGCGTTACTTTGCGGAAATCCATTGTTATTCAAGTTGTATTTATATTTCTTTGCAACAATCCGCAAACGTGGACCTTATCTCTCTGTAGGTATATACATCATCACAATTTATTCCAATAGCACACGTGTTTCGTTCCAAAATAGAGCATCATCAGGTGATGTGGACTCTACAACGGTTGGTTGTCGAGTTGGCTCGAGGGTGGTGGGTCCATACCAAAACAAGTTCCACGTGTGCGGATTGTTGAAAAGAAATATAAATACAACTTGAATTAGTTTCAGTTGTTTCGTAGATAGCTCACGATAACAATCTTTATATTTAGACTTACCAGCTTCTTCGTCAGGATAGCATAATTCTTCCGGTATTTCGCTACAATTTACTCTAATTTGATTTCTAACTGATGCCTTTTCTATATTGAAAGTAATTCCAGCATCTTTTAAAACGGTATAGACGACACTTTTTCGAATTGTGTCCGTATAAGAAGGAGCGCTTCCAACTATTCCTGAAAGACTTTGTCCTTGATGATCACTTATACTGTGTCTAACCTTTCCTGTGACTAGCTTATAGTCACCGTATATTATAGACGCAAATCTGGAATAGTCGTCTATTTCAAATAAGATATCTCGTTCAGAATCCATATTTGTATTGATGCTTTCCCATAAATCTATGCCGTCAATATTTGGTGGTGGTTGGATACCAGCCGCCCTCAGCAGTGTTGGAACCCAATCGACTGAATGCATGTATCCACTCCAAGAGTGATTATCGATATTGCTTAAGTTTTTACTCCAAATAAGGCCGTTTACCCTGATACCTCCCTCAAATGGTGTCATCTTAAGACCTCTCAGGGGCCAATTTGACGCATAGTTCTTATAACTTCCAGATGTCATTCCACCATTGTCTGACATGAAAGCAATAATTGTGTTGTCGAGCATGTTCTTCTCTGACAATGCTTTAACGATGTCGCCGACACTGTCATCCAGCTTCTTTACCATTGCTGCGGAAAGCAAATTATTATTAAATTGCGCGTTTTATAAAAACGCACACATTCTTCCAAAAATAGGGTTTAGGAGAAGGACTTAGAAAGATTGAGCCATCGTAGTTAAATACTTAAACTTCAGTTACATAAATTAACCATATAAAAGGGACGTACCTAAATCGAATAGCAATATTTTTTCCGAATCCAGTTTTGCTCAGCTATGTGAGTAAAATAGATGGAATGAATTATTATGCTTTCAGCGCAGCGGAATCTAGGCATTAATCCCATCTAGGCATAAACCCCATAAATCCCACGCAGCCGTTTTATCTACTTCCTCTTTCTATGAATGAAACTAGGAGGGGAAGGTATAACCTGCGTACATCCTTCGAGCCAGCGACTCCACGTGACGCATCTTCCGAACTTCCTCTGGGGGCGCCTGCAGCTCAGCGGCAGCGTTGGCCGAGTGTGGTGCATTGTGGGCCACTGTCAGAAACAACGGCTTTCCATCGTCGTGCTCCTGTATGACTTAGAGGTTAACGCATATCATTACAACTGATATGTTTCGTATAACATTGCTTTTTTATTTATTTTGCAATATGAGACACTGCAGCAGATACATTCTACAAGATATAAATACAAACATTTTTTATAGACTACTTGTAACTTAAAACCTTTGAAGAGAAAGGTCATCACTAAGTAAATACATGTTATAGTAAGTAACTACTCAATTTTTAATTTTGTCAATTTGTCTAACCCACACAAACAAATATACATAATATACGAGTATACGGTATATGTTTTTAAAATAAAATCTTAATCTTAGATGTTGAGCTCTTATACCTATCATAGGATATTATAAATAGAAACAATCTATCTTATCAGATATTTAATATCAGCTGACATGGGTACAGTGAGCTTCAGAAATAAGTAATGTCGAAACAAAAAACTCGGTAAGTGTTGAAAACAAATTTTTTTTTCATTGTCAGAATGCGTTGTGGTCGTATAGCATGGCAGCTACGCTACGAATATCGTATTGTGGTCTTTGTATGATTCCCACAATACGACGTAAACGTTTTTATTATGAGCATTATGTTGTAAGCTATATTTTCGCTGAAATATACCAAAAAATAAAGATTTTACACTGGAAAATGTTAAAACAAAATGTTTCCACGATCTTAAAGGATAGTAACTGCGTGAATAAAACTTATTAAGTATTTAACCTACAAAATATTCTTTGCTATAATACGTCTTATAATTGAAGCTGACTGTAGGTACGTAAGCAATACATATTATGAAATTGAACCTACTCGTTTTTTGGAATCGGTTAAAAAAGACACATACTTGACACAGCCTCTTCATTGTATAGATCCGTTACATACTTGGAAGATTCCCAATCCGCTGTCAGGTTACGATACAAATCTAAGCCCGCAACGTAACCAATATCCCACTAAAATACATCAAAACAAAATTAAAAAAGAGAAAACTTTTTTTACATTTTTAAAATTGGTGAATTTTCATAAAAATAACGAACCGTTTCTTCTGCTATATACTCATAATAGTCAATATATCCAGTTCTATGACCAAAATGAGTATCAAATCCTCGAGAGGTGGGCAGATATTCAGTTCGAGCGTGGCCAACGTGCCATTTGCCCACCAAATGCGTGGCATAGCCCAATTCCTTCAGGTACTGAGGTAGGATTTTCTCAGTCAACGGCAACGCTCTATCTTCTCCATTTGTTAAAGGATAGCCCTGCATTCCTGTATTTACATGAACACTACAAACCTCAAACGACTAGTTAATTTGTATGTAGTTAGGTACAGTTACTTATCCCCTATAAATATTTTAGACAAACAAATTCTACAGTCATATAAGAATTATAAAAAAGTTGTTTGCCAGTAAAACGGAAACATAATTCAGTAAAAAATGCACATAGCTCAAGCACTACTTAATAGTAATACGCTACGTAGCTTTTACGCAAAGACATTCAATATGAAGTATTATGTTAAATCTCTTTGCTTTTACGTTATACTACTGTTCTCCGCTATTTTGTTTTAATCAAAGTCTACGCTAAACCTATCTTAAATCTGCATCAGATCAGCTCTACTTTTATTAGTATAACATTTCATTGTTCTTGAATGATAAGTGTGTTAAATTTCTGCTCAATCTGACGTTTTTAAGTGGGTGCAGAGAGATTGCATTCAAAAATGACTTTACATACATAGATAAGTGAAGCGAATAAAAGGCGGTTAAAATTTAAATCTTCATAAGGAAATAACAGTTGGTCGTAACTTTTATATCAAGATAAATAGACTTTTCGTAGCACAGAGTAGCTGTTGTTTAAATGTTGTCGTTCAGATAATTAATTTACCTAAAACATGCGAGAATTTTCCGGTGTACAGCGCCGAGCGGGAGGGCGTGCATACACAATGGGTGTAATATCGTTCTAGCGCAACCCCTGAGTACGCCAACAAGTCTATATTGGGCGTCATTATCTGATCGGAGCCGTGAAAGCTTACGTCATTCCAGCCCTGAAAAATTTATCATAATATCACCTTTTTATGCTGATAATTATTAATCTTAATCTTTTTTTAATGAAATTCTGTAGCAAACGGCATGCCTACATTTTGCAAGCCACCCGATGTTGTGGAGTTACTGCTGCACACTTGTCCAACTTAAAATAGGACAGAAATCCTATCTCAGGTCGTATGTTGTGGGTATATCTCAGGTGGGTTGCTACTCATATCTAAGGGTAGTTGCTATTCATAGGGACTAAGATAGAGTATGTATCCCCGGCAACCACGCCTCCCTAACGGAAACAAGACTAAAGATAGCAGTAAGCTACCTTCTCAGCCGATTTAAAATGATTCTATACCTACCACTTAAAATCTGTTTTGTGTGAGAATCGTAAAAAAATTGCACGAACAGACCCTCCTCTTTTTCAAGCCTCTTATCTAAACACTAGCTGACACCGCAAACGTTGTTTTGCCATATAAGTTATCGAGCGCGAAAATCACTATTAAAAAATTGGGGTTGGTGACAGAAGGGTGAAAATTTAGGGTTATACCTATGTATTTTTTAATGCCAAATTATAAAAAAATAAAAATTTAAAAATTTGTCCAAAAAATAAAAATAAAATGTTAAGGGTGGACAACCCTTATCACT
>DWIY01000732.1:0-11890 GCA_018248615.1 Erynnis brizo brizo
CTAGGCGTATGTCCATACAAAAAAAAACGATCCGTTCGGTTAACGGAACGGAACGACATTGTGCTAAAACTCAGACTGGCCGCTAGACTACGTTGATCAGTTTACTATGGTGTTTTGTCTCCAGTAACAGACTTAATCCTATCAGGTATGAATGAATTTTTCAAGTGTGCGTGGTTGGGGAAATCTGAAACTATATGAGGAATAGCGAAAATACTGAAAGTTGAAAGGAAGTAAACTAAAACAATGGATCGATGGATCATCAATGGATTTTTGAAAAATCAATATGCCTAGCCGGGAATCGAGCCCACTCATGTTGAAAAAATCACAGTGTAGGTATTATTACACCAATAGATAGTATCACTAATAAGGAACGAGTTTTGGGAATACTAACATACGGCAAACTTAAGGGTAGAATTAATTTTTATACGTCTTTTCCATACAAACCTTTGATCACTTAGCGTTAAAATTCCCAATTTATTGCTGGATTTAACGTCTTTCCCACAAGATTATGACTTAGTATAGGTACTTCAATAAACGAACTTAAGGATTTGGCATTTGCAAATATAATTTGCTTGACTACCGGGCGCCATAGCTGACCTAATCGGATAAGCACACAGGATCCGGTACACAGTAACAAGCACAGTATGACGTCACTAATATAATCCAGCGTGAGACTAATTGGTCGAACTGATATTGGTCGAAGGCGCGCAGACTGCACGTTAGTTCATTACGTTGCGTTTAATCCCCCTTTGGACCCGCTTCTGCCATCCTGTAAACCTCCATGGATTAAAAAAGCCTGCGTTTATCTTAAGTTATAATAATTATTATGGGTAATATAGTTATTGAGTTTCTTTCAACTCTACGTCTAGAGATGTAAAATATATATAATATATATTTTAATTTTATTATCTGTGGGAAATAAAAAGACAATAACTTAACTGATCAGATTAATTATTTTTTACATAAACAGACATTACATAATTTATCTGTAGATATATAAATATAATTTAGAATATATAGCGCGATAAAGCTAACAAAATCGGTTAAGCAGAGGATCCGATATATTATTATAGAAGCCAGCACAATATGACGTCGCTAATATAATAATCCAACATGAAAGTAATCCGATATCGGACGGAGACGCGCGGACTGCACGTTTGCTAAATGGATTGCGTTTTTTCCCAGGAATACTACTTTAAAGTCGTTTCTACCGCCCAATTGATACATGTGCATATTGTGCATACCTTGGTAAGTATAGATTGATCAAAATAATTTGTGCAAATAATCGTTTTGTCAAATACTTGAGTACCTATCCTTAAAATACTAATCTTAAGCATACTTTTATTGGCGTAATATTTTCACCATTTTCAAATATTTCTGCCTTGTACGTAATACTTTTTTACTTTTTGCAAACATTATTTCCGTCACTACCAAGCGCGATGAGGCTCACTTAATCGGATAAGCACAGGAGCCAGTATACAGTAGCAAGCACAGTATGACGTCACTAATATAATCCAGCGTGGAACTAATCCGATATTGGACGGAGACGCGCGGAATGCACGTAAACTAATTGAATTGCGCTTGATCCCAGGTATACCACTTTTAACCCGTTTCCGCTATCCGATAAGCCTGGACATAAACCGAGTTCATTTTAAATGTATTGAATTTAAAATTATATGACACAAATGCGATTTTACGATTCATTAGTGATATAAGAACCATGCCGTTTTTGACGAGGATAAACACAGGAGTTCGTAAGCAGTAGCACAAGCACAATATGGTGTCACTAATTAAATCCAACCTGAAAATAATCCGCTTGTGCTTAATCCAAAATATTTCTATATAGTTTATTTGAATTGAACTATATTAATATATAGTTCAATTCAAATAAAATTCCTACTATATAACAAGGTAGACGGGATAGAATGTTGTCAATAATGACAATAGATAATATAATGCAGCGAGATATTAATCTGATATTGGGTGGATGCACACTGCAGGTTATTCAATTACCAAATTATTTAATTACCTTACAATTAGCTTCTCCTTGTTGATTGGTTTATTGTTTGCATGCGTAATTATGGACAATTCGTTTAAGTACATTCTTATTGCTTAAATCTAAATTAGCATAAGTTAATTTGAGATCAGAGTAACGACCATTACTCTGGTTTGCAAACATTAAATTTCACTCTAGAAATTAACAACATAAAAGAATTAAGTATAGGCATTTGCATCAAAAACAAAGTTGCTTTGGTATTGTACACCTACGCGTAAATTAACTTTTTAAAAAGCTACCGCACCGCGACCGCAATAGAATGAAAAGACAAGGGTTTAGTTTGAAAACACCGAAACGTTTGAATTTTTATTGGAAGTCTTAAAACGAATTACATTTTTCCATTTGTTTTATACTTAGCCAATTTCACGCTCAGTAAATGCAATAATCGCCGCCACAATAGATAATTCAATTCCAACGTAAATACATGGGCCGCCACCAAATTTCCTTTGAGAGATGAAGCGTGCACCCTGCGAGCCGGCACGTCTCTCTGAACTTCGGAATTCCAATTTTGAAAAGTTTCTCAACAAGGGCAGATATTGACAGCTAGTGTCAGAGACCCACTTAGCAACCGGTCATCTCAGCTTGTCTCATAACAGAAAAAAATATTAAAGGAATCTGATATCAGGGTTTGAAAAGAAAATAGTTAAAGTTCTAGGCATTTGTAGTAAAATTCCAATTTCCAGAATAATATCATCATAAGAAAAACAAGATGAATGAATGCGCCATATTTATAAGCACTGAAGTATACGTCATATTAAAACAGTTGAAAAAATGTAACTAAGCATAAGAAGATACCAAAAAATTAGTTTTGTAGGGTCCTTCCATTTAGCGCCATCTGTTCAAAAAGCTTGGAACTTCTTCAAACCGCGGTTCCATCAACGCCATCTGTTGGCATTTTCCCGAACTAGTAAGTCGCTTCGAAGCAAACGAAAGGACAGAGGGTGCAGAAAGCGCCACACGTAAATACGAACAGCGCGTACATTAAATTACGCCTAGTATTGAAACAATTCTTCTTAACTTTTTCCTCCGATCAGAGAAATGTGTTAAGAATAAAATTATATTTTCGACGAATATGTACTAGAAATTATAATAACTCAGATGCGTTAAAAGTACCTACATTCACAATTCACTATGTATAGGTAAGTCTTATTCTACACTTCTGTTTGTTTGTACTCTTATGTACATTGTGTTCCTATTCTCATTGTCTTGTCACAATGTCATAACAAACTGTTGTTAGTGTCAAGTGGATTCAGTTGTATGTTATTTAATGTTTTTTTTTTAATGAATAGGTATCTACCATTGAGGAGAGATTTGAAGCATGGGTTACTGTGTCGAAATTGGGATACGCAGTTTCTGAACTGCATCGAATGAAGCAAATAATAAAACAGAACTTTTTATCGTGTCAGCCACTTTTATAACTCTATAATTATATATAACTCTCTTTCGAGTTATACATGAAGTTTCGACATTCTATAACTGAGACATTAATTTAGGTACTTACTTGCATAATAACCAAAGACTGACTCAATACTACGATAGAAGAGTCGTGACTACATTGTAAGTAAGTATCTACTTTTTACTTTGTTCTAAAATTGTTATAAAGTGTATGATGTTTTTGATACTGATTTGCCTGTCTGTCTATAAAACAACGAATGCATCAGTGTTGATTTTGAAAATTAATTTAAATGATAAAAACCCTTATGGTGCTACTAAACCAGGAAGGTTTTTATGCATCTTGCTACGACTGCAACATCGGTCGATTTTTTTGGAGGCCAGTGTATTAGCTCAAAATACCAATGTAAAACCTTTAATTTAATTAAAACCTTTGGAAATTGAAAATCTTTTGTTTAAAGTAGAATAAATTGGAGTTTGGAGTTCACCCACACTTTACACGATTTTAAGCAATATTTTAATCCTAAACGCGTAATATTATATTACCATAGAAAGATTTTACATAGGTACATATTTACCTTTAAATATAATACACAAATCCTTAATGTAAAATTTTTCCATGAAAATAAGCGGTAATTTTAGTGGAAACTGAACAATACCCCAGCAGGATGCAGCTAGCCGTGTTTATGACGCGCACGGAGTTGACGTTTGTAACTAACACAGGGTTGTCACTCCTTCTCTTTACATTAGATACTAGGCTTTTCGAATATAGCTTCGACTATAAATGTTCCACCCACATGCCTTTAACATTTCAGAATATGAAATATTCAGTAACAAATATGAACCACGTATTAGGATCGAGCAAGCCGAGCTAGACCCATACGAATATTAAATCTTTCGACTGACGTGGAATCAATCTCGTCAAAGTTTACTCCTGGAGAGCACACTTAAATAAAAAAAACGTGTTTCTAGTTCTAGATGCCTCTTATTTTAAAAATTTAAAGCTATGCGACAAGCACAATAAAAAAATAAAAGAATTTCTATTAATTCCATCCATGGACAGTTCCATTATTAGTTCCATTAAATTATTTATTAACACCTTAACAAAATCTTTTAAGGAGGTACACAAACATTTTACCATGTTCTAGATAATTCTCATCCTCTCTTGTTTAATAGATACAATGGCAACAACAGGCTAAAAGCTAGTCACATTTTTATTGCTTTGGTCCAACTAAAAAGAAACAGTATTATTATTATAAAACATTATTCTAGTCTAGACAAAACCTATGAAATTAATGAGCCCAACCTACTAGTAAACCATGTTGACAAAATATTCTTAACATTTCAGGCCGGTAAAGTTCTACATTTTATACTTAGCCATCTGAAACTAACTAGATACGCGCGTGCCACTCACTTGTCTAATTTTCGTAACTAGGTAACAATCAGCGTCGGATTCGCTCTCGGAAACTACGCATAATTATTCCACTGAATTTTAATATGTAATAGTGATACTGCCATAGGGTCTCTCACTTTACATTTTAAACTTTTAAGCTATTGCATAGCTTTTATCGCGGGCTTTGAGCGCGGCGACCGAATCAAGAAATTCCGTAACGAAAATAAACCTAACTCCCTCCACTCCGACTGGCACAGCGGATTGGATCAGATTCCGGAATCGGAATTGAATTGAGATTGTTTTCTTGAGTAAGGCCACAGAGCCTGTGTTGAAATTTTGTTGGTTGCTCGGTAGGTTATGTAAGCCAGTTAGGACGAAGCCTTATTTCCTTCACTATCCCTTTTTTTCTTAAAAATATAGAATAATTTAAAATATAGAAGATAATTTAAAATGCCGCCTGATTAGAAAGAGGATTGACTGGATAAGTTCGGAACTAGGTACCTAGTAAGGTTTCCCAAAATTACCGAAATATACATGAAGTTAACGTAATCGTAGGTACCTAACAGGAATTTTTATGCGCTTAAATGCGCACTGTTTGAGACTCAACTTCTGCACGGCCTTTATCATGTGGCCGATTACGTATATCGCACGTAATATAGGCTCGAATTTCCGCGCCTACACTGGGCTTAGCCTAAGGGCGCTATTACACGCTCCCGATTGATTCACCTTTGAAATGTCGATCGTTTCAAGGTTGAAGAATTGATTTCAAGGCTTGATCCAAAGACTTTTATTTACCAGACAGAGTTATACTATACTAGTGAAAAAGTAAAAAGTAAAAGTCGCAAAAGTTAGGCAACGACCGGTGTGGATGGTTACGGCACGGTTATCCAAAGGTTTACAAAGTAAACCAGACAAATAATTTACTAAGACGTTCGCCTCAAAGAAAGTATATCCGGCAACCTCCGTAGCCGAAGTCAAGACATGACGGGTTAAAACTTAAAAGGCTGGCGGTAAAGTACCCCGAGCGAGCAACGTGCGATGTAGTGTAGTACGTACACGTGGGCACTCTGCACCCCCTCTGATAAGAGATGAGACCAAGATGTTTGAGGACCAAGATTTTCGCCTCAAATAAAGTACCTATACAAGTCACGAAGAACATGCTGCCAGCTGCCATGCCTTAGTGTCAGCTTCTGAAACCGTCGTTAGGGTTTCAGAAGCTGGCAGTAAGGTACCTCCCCGGACGAGCTACTATGCCTCTACCACTTCACGTCACCACACCTACTCTACCTACATCTACATCGTCTGCCTACCTACCTCTACATCGTCTGCCTACCTACCTCTATCACATTTCAGGTGGCCTGTGCACGCTTGCTTCTCGCTTGCTATAAGAAAGCGATGTAGTGCCACCCTATCGTCACGAGTACGTGGGCACCCTGCACCGCCTCCCCGTCTCTAATTGCCGCCGCGCCGGACGCGGAACGCCCGCGGGGCTCCGGCGGCTTCCGGCTCCGGTCGCGCTCCGGTCCGGCTTACACCGATAATCTTTTCTTTGTGACGCAGCGTTCGGATAAGTTGCTGGAAGAAAATTCTTTTTTTATGTTAGAACTTATAAGTAGAGCATGAAGAGACGAGAAAGAGAGAGAGAGAGAGACCTCGAAAACAAAAGCCGGCGTTTGAATCCATCCATCCATCCATCCATGGTACGGATCAATGACATTTGCTGCAACGATAAAGGGAAACATTGTGAGGAAACCTGAGATTTCTTATTAATGTTCTCAAAGGCATGTGAAGATCATCAACCTGCAGTAAGCGAGAGTTGTGGACTTATGCCTACCTTCTCATTCTGAAAGAGGGGAACCTACCCTGCGTAGGTATTACTATTACTACTAGTGCATGCAGTACAGTGCATGGCTGCAAATCTTTTAATAATGAACACTTCTAATGGATGTATTGATCAGCCCGTGCTGACTGTTTTAACACTTCATCAGCTTTCCAACAAGGTTCTACAACTTCTGCGTTGTTTACCACTAGTGGTCTTACTCATCAAAAAACCAAAAAGATTGACAACACCTAAACTATCCAAGTAACTGTAGTTTCTAAGGCTAAAAACAGATGTATCGCGAGCATAGCGTCACAACATCCTCATCATTAGAATCTCACTAGATGAAGTCGAAAATTTCACTTCAGCCTGCAGGAAGTTTAATAAAGCGGCAGGTTCTTTATTACTCCGGTTCTGCTTCCGCTCGGATCATTTAACCTTTATTAGAAAGGAAGGTGTCAACATCGCGCTCGCTTACGTATACTAATTAAGACCGCTCGACGCAGCCAAAGTAAGTTACAAAGAACAGCGGTGCTTGAGCTCGGACGTGGGTGCTCGTTCCTCTTTAGCTTTTATTAAATTTCCAACGCCTTTTTTCCACTAATCGTGAAGGCCGTATGGATAAAGGAGGATTCGTAGAAGCACAAAACTGAAGGTACCAGAGTTCTTGTTTAAGTGGCTGCCATTAAATGTAATACATATACCAACAGATGAGTGGAATAAAGCTCAGTTGGCTTTTTACCTCTGTCAGAGTCAGGCACCGAAACAAGACATTAGACATTGACATGAGACATTAGAACTGGCCTCACAACCCAACCGACCCAACCCAACTGAACAGGTTCGTGAGTCTTGTACATATAATTACGAGTACATATTTCATCCATATCAACTTTACTGTGAGAGGAGTCTCCAAAATCATTTAAATGGCGGCCAAAGCTTGTCATCTTTTTTGGATGTCTCATTTTTTTATACCTCTACATCTTAGTTTTCTTTGTCAGAAACGCTGAGGGAGCAAGAAAGCGTCGAGGCCGCGAGGGTCCGCGTAACGAACGCACTAATTAATGAGGGTCCGTCGATATTGATTCACGGCGCGCCGCGTGTGCCCTGAGCCCTTGAGACGAGAAACGTGTGGTTAATATTCTGAGACAGGATGGAAGTTGCGGAAGTGATGAAGAGATCTTGGAACGGGAAAAATTCAGATCCCATAAAATTCTCAACTCAAATACCTACCTACAATTCTTCGAGCTACTCGTAAATGTGAGGGTGTCCAAAATTGACCCGAAGGAATTGCCGGCCAAGTGAAGCTGGCAACCGAACAAAGACATAATGGAACGAGTATCATGGGTATCATGGAACGAGCATCATGGTTCTCAAATCAATATTTCATACACGAGTACGTTAGTACTCGTATATGAAATATTGATTTGAGAAAACTGAGACTAATATTGGGCGCAAGACGCAGCATTTTACTTTCAGTTTCTGTGTCGGAAACATTGAGGGAGCAAGAAGGCGACGAGGGCGCGAGGGTCCGCGTAACGAACATACTAATTAATAAGGGTCCGTCGATATTGATTCACGGCGCGCCGCGTGTGCCCCAAGGCAGCTACGGGGGCAAGCTGATATGAAGGGGGACAAATGTACTACCGACGGAGTTTCTAATGAGAAATTCACAAATTCCTGTAACACGATCAGTGCCGTGTTTGTGTTCGTGAAATTTCGTGAGCGCTTTAGCGATACCGCCTATGTGTCTTTACCAATGTTTTGGAGACGCCATGCGGGGCGCCGTCATCCCTCGATTCGAGGTCGAATTCTTAGCCGCTGCTATCACCGCTAATTTTAAGAAAGTACAATCTATAAAAGCCGAGTAGGATATATGCAAGTACCCAGCAAAGGTTCACAAAAACCTAGCGTTATCCCGTGTGAGAGTTTAATTAAACTCCATTGTTCCCGACGCTTCAGCGATGCTGCTCGAGCATGCTTCAAAGGCCGCCGATCGCCTTTCAAACAGTTTATTACTTTACAATACGACGGATATAAAGTTTGCGTGTAGAAGTTTTTCAACTGGTTCATTTTAGAAATGAGATAAAAGTGCTCATATTATTTACTATTATTTGCGGTAAGATACCTTCCACCACTCATAAAACAACATGCATTTCATATTGGTGGTGTACCAGTTACTACCAGCAGTCAACCATAATATCTACCCGGTTGCCGAAAAATCTTTTTTAAAATAAGCCTCTTAATTCTCGTTAGTATTGCTCGATACACCGACTTTTCTTCCGAATATTGTATACTTAGACAGAGAAATTGAGGTGATCTTATGTTTCAACTTACAACCTAAATTTGATTTGATGGTTTGATTTTTGCAAGTAGGTACCAAAATATCTATGATAGAACGGACGCACTTTTTCATAATTAAAAAAATCCGTTAAATAAATCTGAAATAATAATCGAAAATGACCTTCTCAAAATGGAACGAACATTCGAAATTAGAACGCGCAGCCGCTGCTTATCGTAATTGCGCGTTTAATTCTTAAAAAAGAATGTTTAAAGCCTTAATTCGTTCCATGTTCCGCGGCGACCATTTTCACTTTCTTGTTCGAAATTCGGTGCGCGCAAAAGAGATGCATGTGTGCAGCAGCGCACGGGGACCACGGAGGTGACATAGACGCCACTGGCATACAGAAGGTCTAGAGACAAAGACAAAACGTTTATTTTTCACAGATATAGATAGGGGTCGGGTCTCCTCTCACGATGAGAGGGATGGCGGCCTTAGTCCACCACGCTGGCCTAATGCGGGTTGGTAGACTTCACATGCCTTTGAGATTTTTTTGTAAATGAAGGTTTCCTCACGATGTTTTTCTTTCAAAGGCACCAGGTGATATTAATTATATAAAGCGCACATATAAATATACACATATACACATACTAAATACCCAAAAATTGCCATTTCACTGAAAAGCCTAAGTCTCAAAGCTCACCTACTAGAACGTTAGCTAAGGCTATTTATAGACCAAACTATAGGTACCTACATAGGTATTAGGTATAACGTAAAGCTACCTCAAAAGGATTTGTTAGGAACTGTGCCTCAAAAGGGACGGCTAATAAATTCAGGATTTACGAGGTTTAGAGCGAACCTCTTTCATCGAAAGCCGAGACGAAGTTAGACGGCTGTGCACCTATTCTGTTGTAATTAAAATACTTTTTGGGTGCCCAAAAAGGGTTTAACTTTGGGTATTTTAATTAGTGTTAATTCATTCCGGTTGGCTGTCTTTTATTCCAGTAAGTATTTGTTTTAAATTTAAACAAATCCTTAAATTTCAAACCGCCCATAGAGCCTCTGTCAAGGTTTAAGAATTATTATCGCATGTACCTATAACAACTTTGACCGACGGTTAACGTGCCCTCCGAAGCACAGAAATGTGAGCGTAGAGTATGCATGTAAAGAAGTACCTACATATGTGTGTGTAGTTGTACATTCCTACATTATAACACAAGGCTAAAACATTCTGCTTCATGGCGTGTTATGAGGGAGGCGAAGTATCGCCTCAGGTGAATAAAAATGAATCATAAAAATTAGCTATGAATCAATTTTTTGTTTGATTTCAAAGTAAAACAATTATCTCTACACTTGCCTCAAATTTAATACACGATAGCATCTCTCTCTATAAATAGATACATAGACACCTACTTCCACTATGATTTATCGTTAGGAGGTGTTGACAAACTTCACCGCTGAATGCGGCAAACAGAATTAACTAATGGAAGCGCTCCAGATTTCCCAACTTGCCAACTCCATGTCACTTCTCCGTAAAGGTGAAAGCACACTTTTTACTCAAATTCATTCCACGAAACGAGATCCCAAAGAAAAATATCTCTCTGCAGTAAGAAAAATTATCTCCCATAGTTCCACTGGTCAATACATTCGACACAGTGCACTTGTACAGGACTGAATTCCATTATTTGTTTACCGATCTCCTAGTAAGTTACTTAGTTGGGCGTATTGACCAATGAGCTGCGAGTATTTTATTCCTTGGGAGTTCGATTTGTGAAACTGAAAGTAGATTGTTTTTTTTTTATTAATAATAAATAAATAACTATCATTTAAAATGAATATTATTATGAATACTGTATACAAAATAGATTAGTGCAAAAATGGTTGCCTTTACCCAACAAACAATAAAGGTTCAAGGACTTTCCTTAAATTAATATTCGGGAGTGTGCTGCCTGCCTATACAGCGGTGTCGTCGTTAATAAGTTACAGGCCGAAGATAATAAAACATAACAAATAGATCTGATCGTAATAAAACATGTTTTACGTCAATCCTCATTTGTGGTCTGATGGGCTCCAGAAAATTTATTAGTATCTTCGTTACCGATAGGAATAGGTATCTTGGTTAAATCCGTAACCAAACGTGCTAACCAAAAAACTGCGTTTGGAGGACAATGGGAGATCTCCCGCCAGGCGATGACACTGCTTGGTACCGCGGTCCGAACGCTAACTTTGGATCAATTGTATTTTAGATTCTATGAAACTTTCATAGCGTGTTTGAGGATATGTCCTCTGATTGGTCAGTCTCGGTATGACGCGTGAGATGTATGTTATTATTGCTGCCTGCTACAGTGAAGGTAAACGTTGTGCAGAAACCTGAAACCTAAAAGTCCTTTATAATTTTTCCAGAGGTATGTGAAGATTGTGAAGTCCACCAATATAAATACGTTTGACTTATAAGTGGTTAGTAATTCACTGCAGGGTCGCTGCATTGGATTACTAACCGCTCTAATATAACTGGCGAACCGTAACTAGTAATAACAAAGGCAATAGCGCTCATTATTAATTATCGAGGGATAATTATTATTTCGCCTGCTCGTGACAGCGTCGGGTGACCGCGTAATGAGAAGCGCAATAAATAGCGCTATCCGATAGCTAGTTATTGGAACAGCGCCAAATGTATGGTTAAGTAATTAGGATTTAATATTTGGTTAGGCAGACCAGATCAGTGACTAAGAATTAGGTTTAGGAAGGTCGGAGTTCAGATCCCAACAGCATGTTCTAATTACTTTTCTAAGTATTAGTGCGTTATAAAATAAAATGTCATCTGTTGTTATGATGTGCAGAGTGATTCTTTTCTAGGGTTGGATATTGGTCTTGTCCTGTATATATACAAGTACGCTGGACTGACGATAAGCCGGGCCATCGTGAGGCGATTTGACTTTCGCCATTTTGGCG
>DWIY01000733.1:0-11886 GCA_018248615.1 Erynnis brizo brizo
GTTAGGAGTAAAGGTCATAAGCCCACTTAAACGTCTCTGCTCCCACCCGGCAAAAAGAATATAATTCAAAATGGACTTTAACGCCGCTGACCACGCAGACCGCTCGCAGCGAGCCGTCTGCTAATTTACGATGCCAATGTAAAATATATCTAAAGAGCAATATTTAAAGTTCAAATTTGAATTATATTCTTTTTGCCGGGTGGGAGGCGAGTCGTGTAAGTGGGCTATGACCTTAACTCAAACAAAAAGCGAACAGGATCATAAACTCAAAATACTGAACAATGTGCGAACTCACCTTCCTTCTGACAGGCTTGGGCTTTTCAGTGGGCGGAGGGTTGAGCCGGGGGTCGGTGACCCGCGGGCAGTAGGACTTGCTCGGCTTGGGCGACTCCGGCGCCGCCAGCGGCTTGTTCGAACTCTTCAACACTCCCGACAACAACACACTATTGTTCGAGTCCATATTGTTCACACGAGTCAGTATCTCCTGGACGCTCTTCAACTCGTCCACGGGAGCCGTTTTGTCCTTGTCGAACAAACTATTGTCTAAACTTGTAGTCCTGTCTATTGCACTCTTTATGATCGACATGTTGGGGATGTTTTCGTTGATCGCGCTGTTGAACGAGCTGGACATGTTGCTGAATATCCCGGAGAAGAGCCCCGTCGAGCTGAAGCGGGTGGTGAAGGGCAGCGTGCTGGCCTCCGTCACGGGACGCCGCTCGGGCTCCTTTTCTTCGGGAACCTGCTTCACTTCCTCCGGCGTGGAGACGGTAGGGACGGGCACGATCACCGATTTCGCGGGCAGCAGTGACTTCGCCGCGGGTGTCACCGGTTTCGCGGGCGGCAGCGACTTCGCCGCGGGTATCACCGATTTCGTGGGCGGCAGTGACTTCGCCGCGGGTATCACCGATTTCGCGGGCGGCAGTGATTTCGCCGCGGGTGTCACCGATTTCGCGGGCGGCAGTGACTTCGCTGTGGGCGGCACCGACTTCACAGGCTTGACCGGCTTCACTGGCTTCATCGGCTCCTCGGGTAACGGTATCGTCTCCGGCGGGGGTAACGCCGGCATGGGGATCGGCTCCTGCGGCAGCGGGATCGTCTCCGTGGCCGGCAGCGGTATCGTCTCCACGGGCGGCAGCGGGATGTTCTCCGGCGACACGACGTCGTTCACGACGACCGTACACGATTCGTCGTGCACGTCCCCGTTCATCTCCGTCCGCGTGCCGCTGTCGTTCTCCGTCCGCAGCTCGATGCTGACGCGGTCGTCCACCATGCTGAGGTCGAAATTCAAGTTCACCTTCTTCCGCTTCTCCTTGGGCGGCTTCTTGTTCCGACTTTTCAATATCAGAATGTTCTCCGTGTGAAACGAGTGTATCTTCTTCTGTATGTCGTCCATCTCGTCGCGTTGCGGCGACGAGTTGCCGCTCGTGTCCGCCGACTGAGAGCTGTTGATCTTGTCGGGACTCTCGATCCCCTTGACTTCGTTGCTGTTCTCGTTCGATTCGATTTTTGATTGTGTTATGACTGTCGTATCTATTTCCATGGGCACGACTTTGTTGTATCCGATCTCATCGAGATCGACGTTATTGTTATTGATCGCGATGTCTTCTGGTTTGGGGAGATCCGGTGGGATTTCCTCCTCGGGTGTGGGCACACCGATTATCCGCCTGATGTGTTCGGTATCGTGCGGTCCCTTGATATTAACGTTGAGGACGTCGTTATCCATATTGCACTGGTCATCGGAGCCTTGGCCACTGTCTGACCGCGTCCGATCTCTGCTGTACATGTCCATTATATTTCTTTTGTATTGCCGCGCTAGTGCTAACGCGTCTTCCTTGACTGGCGAATCTTCGGATGTTAGAAGTGGTGATGTTTCTTCATGACACTGTAGGAGAGATCTAAGTTAAATTCTACCGATTGCTGCTTGCCGTTGTTAGTTTATAGCTTAACATCGTTTCTTAATTTCATGTAAAGGAACAGAACTTACCGTTAGATTTATAGGTACAATGGTGTTCGCCTCACACGACAAGGACTCCCTTGCTAATCGTCGTTTCTTTAACGGTGTTACCATTTCGTTGGGCGGAGACTCTGAAACAAAAACATCTACATCTATACTTAGTATTGTTAGTTGCGAAACTACATAATATGCAGTTCGGTCTGCTTATATGCAAAACCATGTCTAAACTTATAATTTGATTTATAAATAATATAAGTCAAAACAAAAATTTATACCTGATTTTGTATTTAAGCAGACATGAGAATCTTGTGGGAACAAACCAGTGGAGGGGGAGTCGCTCTCTTCACTGATAGCCTGTCTCAGCCATCGTTTCTTGGCACTGTGTTGTGGCATCACGGGCGCCACAACCTCGGGCACTTCCGTGGCGACCGAACTGCGCGTGATTCTCTTAGCTTTTTTGGGGGGTCTATTTCTTTCGCGACCGGGGGTTCGAGGGGGCGACGTGTGCATTTCTTCCTCGTCCAAGTCTTGCCCGCCACTCAGATCTCCGATGATCGTGGATGCGACTCTGACCAAGCTCTCCAAAGACGTCGCGGAGACGAGAGGAGGTCTGTACGGCGAATTGTACGGAGACGGCGTGCGTTCGGGCGAGCGTCCCACCCATTCCGTGGCCATTGTTTTCTTCGTTTTCGGCAGTTTAAAGGCGGACTCGACGGAGCCGACTGCGGCTTCAACGAATAAGCACGCCGAGCTCAAACCCAGGTCCTGTGAACAAGCAACGTCATTATACAACTATTCCAACGGTAAAAAACGTAAACACGTAATATGGAAAGTACAACAAACCTCGTTAACAGTCTCATGAGAATGTCTCTCTGGTCTCTCTGGTTCCAAAGAGATGGGCGGTTCTGGTCTCGTGAGAGGCAACCGAGGCGGAGATAAGGGCGTCGCCTCGTCGCCAGACGTCACCATATCACTGTCCGCTGAATTCAGACGTCTTCGGTTTGATTGAGATGTAGTGCGGGCGCGGCCCTTACGTCTGAAAAGAAAAAATGGGTTAGAACAGATTCCTTAAGTAAAAACTAAACATCATTGACAAAGCCGCCTGTCTAACTGTTAGCAAATTATCATAATCAATCTATATGCAAGTTATGTGCGCTTTATAAAATTAAATATCACCTGCTGTTACGGTGAAGGAAAATATCGTGAGGAAACCAAAAAAAAATGTTCTCAAAGGCATGTGAAGTCCACCAACCCATGTAGTGGGTCATTAATGGGTTATAGACACATACCGTTTTCTCTTCTTGGTACTGCAATGGATTTCTTCCTCTTCATCTTTGTCTATGGAGTTCGGATGCGGATCTGACTCCCTTCTTTTCTGCCGTTCCTTAACTTCCATTTTACGCTGTTCAGCTTTCTCCATCCTCTCAAATGCCTTCATTATTGCTTCCATTTTTCGTTCTTCACGTGTCTGAAATATAACGTTTCCAGTAATGAATCAATAAAAACAAACTAGAAAAGTACGGATTTTTTTGTCTTTAAATATCTATATTTTTACTTACCATTTTCCTCTTTTCTTTCTCCTTCATTTTGTTTGTGGGTGTTTTGTCTTGCGAATCGTCTGTCTTGTCATCCATCGAGTCCTGATTGACACAAGCTGTTCGACTCGACCGTGACGACCTGTCGTGACATGCAGATTTTGCTACATATTCTCTCGTCGCTGGCCGTTCGTCTTCTACCTTTTCCTTTTCCACTTTAGGCTCTTCTTTAGGTTTCTTTTCCTCAACTTTTTCTGACTTTATTTCTTCCGGCTCCACGACTGGAGGCGACGGTTCAGGCGGTAGCAACACTGGTGGCTCAGGTTCCTCGGCCTTTACTGGTTCCAAGGGCTCTATCGTTTCCACAGGCTTCACTGGCACAGGTTGTGCAGGTAAAATAAGTGTTTGCACCGGCTGCACTGGCTCAGGGAAAGGAGTGAATTCCTCTTTGATTTCAAGTTCTTCCAGTTTTGACTTTATGACAGGCACTTTATGAGCTGTCACTTCTTCTTTTATCTCCTCTTTTTTAGGTGTTTTAACAGGCACAGGCGCAGGTGCAGGTTCAGGCGCAGGAATAACCGGCCCCGGTTCCTCCTCAAAATATTCCACTTTAGGCTCTAGTTTAATGAAATCTGGCTCATCTAGATCAGGTTTCATTTCTTCTTTTGCCAATAAATCTATTTCTTGCATTTCGGGTTTCGGGTCCTCGAGTGGCTCAGACTTGACTGGTTCTTCAAAATGTAGTGGCGGTATATCTTTAACAGGAGACATTGGAGAGAATTCATGTTTGATAGGAGATTTTTTATCCATTTTAAAATTTGTGAAGGGTAGAGACATATCCTTCATGGATGTGGGAATCAACGACGAAAGTGGCGGCGAGACAGGCGAAGACGAACTCAAACATCTATTTCTGCTTCTCTTCTCTCTTTGAGATGCCGAGAAGTCAATACTCTTTCTCGGTGGTACAGTATTTAATCCATTCACTTTGCAATGCTTAGGGTTGCCACAAGCGCATGGTTGTTTACTGCCATTAGTATCGTGACCAACAGTAATTTCAGTGTCAGCCTGAATCACACTGATGGTGACCAAATAAACATGCAGAGCACCTTTCACAATGCAATGTTGCAGTTCAGCGTTAGGCTTGCACGACCTTCTAACAAATCTGGCCTCATTGCCATATGTTCTTGTATCAATGCATATTTGAGTATTGTCCTTTGGCAATCTGTAGAAGAATACAAAAGGTCCAGGCTTTTGACTTCCTACTCTTGCAGAGTTCTGTAGTTGCGGCCTATGTTGAGTCGATAACATGTATTTACCTCTCAGTTCTATAACTGGGACATTCTCCTTGAGATCCTTAGTCGCTATGAGGATCTTGCCTCCAGCATGTGGCACAGTCGTACACAAATGGGCCATAATAGCAGAGGCCAGATTGGGTGTATTGCCCAGCTTACTACTGTACTTCATAATCTTTGCTCTCAACTCTGGGCTGTAATGGTTGGTCACAGCAAGCTCATACGACTCTTGCCAATGTGATTGGTTTGAGACGTTTGAATTGTATTTATTTCTGTTCAGCAACATTTCCTTCTTTCGCTTCACTCTTTTCTCAGAGAGTTTTCTTTTAGTTCCCTTTCTCACAACCTCTGGCTTCTTGGGCTTCTTTGGACCACGTTTGGGTAGGGGTAATGTCGGCTGTGGTAACGGTGGCAAGACGGGAACATTAGAGTTGTATGTGGTAACACAAGATCCACTGGTATTTGTATAAGTGGTGACAGTAAAGAGTCGCTTCCTCCTCGGCACACCGCCAGGCAGCCTTCCACACTCTGACGAATCAGAATCTGTTGCACCGAGTGCACTCAACTCTTCTCGCTTTCTCATCTGTATTGCTCGTGCGTGTCTACGATCTATCGGTCGCGGCAGACACAGCTCACACATGTAAGCATCAGGAATGTTCTGTCTGTCGATTCCCATGCAGTCTACATGTTGCCATTCTCCACAACGATCGCAGCATATCATGTAGCCATCATCATGCGTAAATTCACAAATGCATCTAGTTTTGCCCTCCTCCTCACCCTCTGGGGCCGTCTCTGTGTCACTGCCGCCCCTTGGGGCATCATTCCTCCTGTCGCCTTCGAGTGAAGATATTACAGACGCAGCGTCATCGTCTGGTGGAGGCAGTGGCAGAGGTTTGTAAGTTAAAGCTCCCATTTGGATGGTAGAAACCGGTATGGGTGTCCCGATGACACTAGTAGGAACTGTCAGTGGAGTCTCACATATGGACGCTGTAGACATTATCACTGGTGATGTTCTCTTCAGAGGACTCAAAGGAGCGCTGGTCACAGTAGGTGATGACAAAATGGGAGCGGCTGTCGTTACGGGTGTTGAGGCAGTTGTGGCAACAGGTTGCTTTTGCATCGGTAAGGCATATGTGTGATCCAACATAATAAGTGCCAATGCTTGGATAGAATATCGACGCAACTCCTCAGAAAGATTTGGTCTTTCTTCAATGCCAATGATGTCATCGGCCATTAATAATGTTGATTTATCACCACTGCAATGAAAAATAAAAATAACATTAGTTTAGTAGAGTAAAGAATAGTAATTCTTTAGTTATGTAACAAATTTAATTATTTAATACTTACAATACAATTCTTCTCTGATTGGCAGGTTTAACTTCTTCCGGCTCAATCTCCAATTTTATAGGCGGAAGTGGAGATATGTGGTGATTCACTGGCTGGATTGGGGTCGGACTAGGCTGCAACATTATCTTCGGTTGAGACAGTGACTGCAATATTTGTGCAGTAAGTTGCTGGTTAGCCGAGACTTGCGAAATTGTAGAGAGCTGATTGTCAGCAGGCCCGTACGTTTGTACATATCTTAGGTTAGGTGTTGATCCAGATTGCACATAATGAGGGCCCTTCGGCATGCTAGTACTGATAGGACCAGTCGACAGCAGTACAGGACCGCAGGGTGATTGAAGCACCAGCCGCTCAGTTTTAGGCATTTTCTGTATCGGCATTGTTTGCTGACTTTTATTTGAAGTAGGACTTCCAACTTTCTGTATAATTTTGGACGTACTTGTATCATCATAATTAGCTTGCTGATTCTTATACGCCATGCTGGTGACAGGCCAAGGCTTCGCTTCAAGCTTGTGAGCGGAACCTGTCTGTTGAATGATCTTTATTGCTCTCGACTGATTTTTCTGTGTAGGCACTTGGGAATTCTTAGAACCCTTAAAAGTATTAACGGATTTGCGACCAGAGTGTACAGATAGCTTGTTAGGTCCGGACACAACCCGTGACAATATATGACATTGTGGACTGGCAGAAGATGCAGCAACCATAGCGTTCAAATTAGCACCATTGTTTACTTTGTTTGATGACTTATTCAAGTTTGTGCTCTTATTAAATGTATGACTATAAGACACAGTCTTTATGGGACTGTTGTTTATAACTGTTTGAGATAAAGAGGTGCACCCGATCACCGATTGGCTTTTCGGAGGTTTTGAACAAAGTACGGAATTATTTAAATGCTTTTGTGAAACAACATTTGCACTTAGTTTATAAACGTGATTTGGAGTCCCGTACATGGGAGTGGTGATTTCTTTTCCTGGACTTAAATACTGATTTGGATAATTGGAGTTCTTCGGTAGTGATATATTACTTAGGATCTGAACTTTCGAAGTTTTCGGCCTACTAATATAACTTGTCTCTGTTATGATATTTGTTCTTCTTCCCGCTTGAGTGGTATCATTAACATAACTTTCACTTGTAATGATAATCTGTGAAACACCCGGTGGCGTGTCTTCTTCATTTTTAGCATCTGCACTGGTAGCGAGTATTGTGGGCAACCATAAGGTTTGATTTCCGACATCTTGGGACACATTTTGTATAGCCGTTATGTTACCTACAGCGGCATCCACATTAATAGTGAAGTTCTGTGGCATTTTTGAAACATTCTGAACTATCGCTGCACTAATTGGAGCTTGGATTAGAGTGGCTGCATTTTCTACATAATTATTTTCACCAGAATCATCAGTTTCTTGAATGATTGGATAGGCGATACGACCAACATTTTCTAATGTGGTGTCCTCTATTCGGACAATTCTGGATAGGGAATCTACAGACATATCTGTATCACACCTCTTCTCACTTATGTGATACTCTACTTCTTTATCTACTTTATGAAGTGTTTGTATAATGCTTTCAGGATTTGTGGAATCAGGTTCTGGGTCTCCTTGCGTAGGAGAAACTTGTGTAGGAACAGCCCGCAATACAGGAGTTCTAACACTAGGTATTTCCATAGTATTTGTTAATTCACGGTCCAACAGGCATTCATAAATTTTCTCACTGGTGGTGGCCGGCCCGTAATTCTGCAACAAAAACAATAACATTGTAATGTAATGACACAGTGTAAGCTAATACAAAATATATAAAGTCAATATCTGTAAAATAACTAAGGCTTAAATTATTTACCTTATCTACAGATTAAACACAATGTAGGATTTATACAGCAGATGAAACATCCTTCTAACTGTTAAAACACATATTGCTTATGTACTAGTTTTTCACAAAATCAATTAAATCAAATACAAAATATGACCTTTACAGAACATAATATTATGTAAATCTAAGTCATTAGTAAAATGTATTATAACCTCACGTTCAGAAAGTAATACACAAACGATAACACAAATTTTGCATACTTACACCTCACTATTACAGTGTGTCGAAACAAATCAATACTACAGTGTGAAAGGTTTAATAAATACAACATTGTTTTTGTAGAACTTTATTTATGGCACTAATATGTTAGTAGATGATTATTTTTTTATTTTATACCTGTTTTATGAGGACATGAAATAGAAACCGATGCCAGATTATGCCGAAAGAACAGGTATGACATTTAGGTTTAACTGTAAAGTATTTCAGTGAGAGTTAAAGATTTATGACAAAGAATATGCACATAGATGACCTCTTCTAGATTTCAGGAAAAAAGGTCTGTTTTGATTATGGAAATAGAAGATAATGCACTTCTTACATCTGACACATGTCCGAGAATGAATATGGGTTTACGATGCGGATTGGTGTGAAAAGCATGACTGGTACTCACTTGCTGGGCCACAGGTTCATATTCTGATGTAGCTGACATTCTGGGAATATCATCTTGGGTCAAGCCCGAGATGATTCGTCGGAGCGCACCCTGCCCCCGAATTTATTTCATGTGACTGCAATCGAAAATCGACTCTTTACCCATCCGTCTTCACGATTCTCACAGCTCGCGATCATATCAGCGTTACAAAAATATTTTTAGTCCAGAAAATACAATATGACAGTCGGGGTCATTGTTCCAGAAATTTAATTGAAAGTCACATTATTTCGCTTCCTACGGGAAAATATAAGGAATATCACAAAAATAAGCCTTGTTTGAAGACAGGGAAACATAAAAAATCACTAAATACGCGGATAGGTTAAAATCCACTGCCGCCATTATTGTAGTACGAAAACCGAAATGTCTCTAAACATCAAAAAAGTAAACACTAACCTAGAACCACAAAATATTACTGGTGTTATTGAGACTATTACAAAAATTATGCTAAACGACGTAATAAAACACTAGAGCTAATTCCGCTTAGTAACAAAGAAGCCAGAAATATAAGTACATACGAAAATGAGGTTTGTATATTTATAAGTGTTCAATAACATAGTAATGACACAACTAACCGATATTTCATGAATTAATTACGGTAACGAGACTGAAAACACTTCGTAATTAAAGAAAATGACAACATCACAATAGTTAAGCTACGAAATCCAGATGTAAACACTTTTGTAGAAAATGCAGAAGGAATGCGGTACTAACCTTTATGAAAACAAATTAATAACACCTATGAAGTAGCGAAACAATTTTCATCAAGTAATTTCATAGCACATATGAAATAAGCGTCAAAGTCCGAAACTACGACCAAAACATTCACAGGAGTCGAAGATGGCGGCCATTGCATTTTCTTGATACAAAACAACGGGGGGTTTCACGAAACATGTCGAAGTACTTGGTACTTCCGGGCAGTGGAAATACTTTTAATTTTTATTTAATAAATAGATTATAGTATAAGTCCTGGATATAAAAACTTCATTTAAATAATTTTAAATAAATTACCAATAATAATAAAATTAAATACAGTTACATAAATTTAATAAATAAATAAATGGATTTAAAACGACACCTATCTATGGTTCGATATTTTACTTTTATTTTACAGACGAACCATAAACAATCGTATTTTTTTTTTTTAATTTCTTTGCTTTCTTCGAATGCGTTCAAATTAAGATATAGGAAAAATAGGAATAAATAATAACATTTCTTAATTTTTTCATTGAATACCTACCTACCTATATTGACTAAAATCATTTTTTCCCAAACAATTTGACATAGGTAGGAACAGTATATTGTGCTTTTTAAAGTTTCGCTACTGGGAGACATTCAAATTTCAAACATTTGCATTTGAATATTTATTTCAAAAATATTTAAAGCTTTTAACAAAAATGACCTAGAACTTCAATTTTTAGTACGATCTCATAATGAAGTAGGTAGGTAACAAATTCCAAGTTTCCAATTGGATCTAGTTAAGTCAAAAAAATATTATTTTGATATTCACAGATATATCACAACAAGACCACAGATAACACTTAAGAAAAATTACCGGCAAAGAATGTATTAGGTATTTTATGCTTCAGATGGATAATTATTTAAACACTTTTGTCAGTAAGGCTTATCTCACGATTAAAAAATATATTTCAAAAATATACATAAAGAATGTTCGAGAATAAATAACTTGGCTGTATGTGCTCCATTTTCGTGTTTCCGATGCTAACACATCAAGTCTATTTGGCGGGAAATTTAAATGAAAAGTGGAATTCGGATACGGATGAATTAGTGGTTCAAATGGTTCAAGGCTCAAGCTGTGAGTTCAACCGATTAAAGGGCGATGTAAATCCATACATCAATACGTTTACTTTCAAGATTTATTAGCATTGTTACTGAAGACTTACTTTCAGGAGTCGTAGCTTGGGTATGAAGAATCCTAGTGGCGCACATCAATGACATTTTTTACCTGATATTCTGGTGAAGGAAAATATAGTGAGGAAGAGTTCTCCATAATTTTCTCAAAGCCATGTGATTTGTGAAATCTACCAATTTTACTAATGCCGCATACATTAGACCTTGCATGCGGCATTAGAACAGCATGGTGGAGGTGGACTAAAAGTATACATTTTTTTCATAGTGAGAGAAGACACTAGAGTGGATCATTAAGTTACAGACGTTATTTTAACAAAGCGCCTTAACGCTTTATTAAATATCGCGCGAAACAACCTACATACCCGGACGCTATACCTTTCGCAGAAATGACACTTGCGCAAGTATTCTTGAGCCGAGTAATTTCAGAAATTGTGAGTTTGCGTAAGTCCAAGAGTTGCACAGGTATACTTTTGCAGGTGATCATTATTAACATAGAAATCATAGGTGCAGTAAAAATTAACAATCTGTGATGGTAGCCGGCATTGACCCTGGTAACCGGTCCGATAGGTCTGTTCAGTCATAACCACAACCACACTACGACCGCAACCACACCACGTGGTCGGGTGTCAAATAGTATGAAAACTGTCACTTTCATTCACTTCTGACATTTTGCGGTCTGTTCAAAATTTCAAATTGTCAATGTCAGAATTGTCAGGAGCACGTTTTCATCATTATTTAAATATAAGAGGTTATGTTTTCTATTTTTAAATTCATAAATTGTTTGAATATGCTTTGAATCATTGTGAAATCTTAAATTTCGAAACGCGTAAAATAAAATATCAGGATGACTGATTTTGTACTAAACGATAGCGACACAGAAGTCGATTCCGATGAGGAAGTGAGTATAAAATTTACTAGTTTATCCATAGTTAGAATAATATATCTATGAGTTTATCTAAAGACCTGCAAGTAATAATATTGCATGCAAGTCTGCATGTATCACTGTAAGGTTTGCATTTAAAGATACTTTATTCATTTTACAACGAATCCTGCTGGAATATTCAAGGTTTATTATTGTTCGATATATGTATACAAACGATTAAAACTTTATTTTATAGTTCAAATCAATTCAATCAATCTAAGTTTAGCTAGGGCAGAGCAGAGCTATACTTGGTTATTGTAGAAAAAGAAAAATAAAATGATAAGGTGTAATAAATATATCGTCCGAGAGGCGAATACTTATATAAACAGTTCAGTGGCCTGATTCTGTATGACCATTCACACTCGTATCGCGGCAATGTCGTGTCTTACCCGAGATAAAAAGTCAAAAAAGGGTAAAAAGTCAAATATCGTGACAATCCATTGTGTGCCTTATAGAAT
>DWIY01000734.1:0-11885 GCA_018248615.1 Erynnis brizo brizo
TTTTTTTATAAACAAATGGACTATTTCATTACTTTTCAAAAAAATTTTTTTGCAGCCTTACTCTTTACAAAATATATTGATTACTAAAACTATTTTTTTTTCTTAATAATAATATTTAATTGTTAAAAATAGTTTTTTTTTTAGATATTTCTATTATTTAAATTATTAGTTAAAAAAGTTTTTTTCTTAAATATCATAATTGACCATCCTCAATAATGATACAAAAATAATTTTTTTTATTAACAATTTCGTAGTTTGTTAACTTAACAATTTGTTGTAAACAAATTCTCAACTTTTTTATATTTCTTCTCTGAAACTCCTAAAAATTACAAAAGCAACGACGTACAGGAAAAAAAATCTGCAATTGAAATACCTAAATAAGACGGCGGCAAAATTTTCTTCCGCCCCGGGAGGCCGACACCCACGCTACGCCACTGACTGTAGTAAATATCAAGTCAAAAAACCTATTTTTGGCATTTTACAAAATTCTCTATTTTATAAATTTGATAGGTGGTATTAAAATTATTTATCAAAAAACACCCTTTTTTTCTCTGTAGAACAATATTGTGACAAGATTCTACAATGTGTAGAATACAGTTGTCCTTACCTTTTAAGCAATATCCATACGCTACTGTTCAAGATCAGTATTAAAATCGTAAAGTTGAGAAAGCTGTTGACGGTGTCAAAAACCGCGGTAGCATAGTACACCTGGTACACCATAGTAACGAAAATGTACATGTAAATAGTAAGGATCGTGTGAGCTATCCAGAATGAAGCTGAAATGAAGATTTAAATAAAATAAACACATTTTAAGACCAAATGCAACGTTATGCACAGAAAGATATTATGAAAAAAAAAACGCAACTTTGCATTTGTCCCTTAGTTCTTGATAATAATAATAATAATCAATAGGATCAAAAAGCGTACCGACTTACTTACCGTACTTTTTTTTTCAAACAATCTTCACAACAATCACAACACTTTTCTTAAAAATTAAATACTGGGCAATGAATTCACATAATAAGTAATCCTATAATCATTTTGGTTTCACGAGAGTTAAAAAAATATTTAAGAGCCGCAATAGTAAAAGCAATAAACTAACCGTGCCATATTATTATTTGGGAAACGGTATTCTATTGTAACTATAAGCAAAACTTAAAGAAAGCTTAAAAGCCAAGCCAAATATTCTTGTTTCACAGCCTATACTTACGATTTATTTTCTCTCTGTGAAAAGAGAAGCCACTTATTGTTGGGATAATATTAATTAACCAAATTAAGTCGCGAATAGAGTTATTTAGCAATTTATTTTTTATTCTTCTTATCCCGGAAAGAACCATTTTGAAGGTTTTTTTCTATGACCAGCTTGTTCAACTATCTGCAAAGAATAAAGCCACTTGATCCAAATTGCTATATAAGTATGTATCGAAGTATTTAAGTAATTCATTAATGACAATTAGAAATTTAATATTTCCAGGGAAAATTGGATGAACGACTACTTGATTGGATCTATTATGCAATTAAAACAATGCAGACAAATTAGCGAAGCTTTGCTGACCTGAAACTGAAATGTTTTTATTGCAAATATAGATAATTACATACATGTATAATATTTTCTTATCCTTTAATATTATTTTTTACATGTTAAAAATATAAGCTAGCACATTTTCCGAAATTTACTGGAAACTCTGTGATACACAATTTGAGGCGAGAATTTTTTTCATTTACAAATTTTACTCAACTTTACGGCGTGAACCATGTAACCATAGATATATAAGTTAGTAATTTTTCTTAAGGTACCCTTTAAAATAAACGATAACAAAAATAGGCGAAACGTTGCATCTGATGCACAAAGGAATTGCACACCTCATAACCTTGGTGCATACTTTCAAATAGATATTACGTTATATTTGTTACAAAGTCTGTCCTTAAAACTTTTATCTGAATGTGTAGACTAGTGTAGAGCATTGGCTAAAATTAGATTTTATATTGCCTAGATAACGATTCCACTTGTTTAAAACTAAAGTACCTACCGAGGACGTTTAATAACTAAAGCTTGCTATATATATAATAATAAAACTAATAAAAAGCCTGAGAATGTCCGTGGCGGTGATACAGTACCTAATTTTGATACGGAAAATGCATTAAATGCAACATAAAAGATGCCTGAATTTTGATGTTCAAGAATACAATTATTATTAATACACTCTCTTTTTTAAGGAATTACGGAAACAGAGACATCTTTTGTCAAATTCTGGCAAGACTTTCTTCTGGTGGTGGTTATAAAGTATTTTTGGTATGAAAAATGCATCTAGTTTAGCATGAAAGATGCCTGAATTCTAATGTTATAAAATTCCCAAGTCCCAAGAATACAATTAATACTCACTATCTTTTATAAGGAATTACGGAAACAGAGACATCTTTTGTTAAATTATAGTAACACTTTCTTCTAAAACGTTTTAGTGATAATTATAGTGATAGAAAATCTTAATAGATGTCACTGTTTCAATAAGAAAAATCAACAAACTTCACATAGATGGCGCAATAGCACTATGTATTAAGTAGCAAAAGATATTAACTAAAAACAAAAAACTATCAGTCCAGATAGTTTAAACGACAGATTAATAATTAGATAGTAAAGAAATAAAGACGCAATAAGATATTTTATAAGTAAATACTTAACAAGATTCTAAAAGTTGATTCCAAGTTGTAGGTACCTATAATCGTTCGGCCATGGAATGAATCGTTACTAATCCACTGATATTTACATTAAATTTAATTTTACCTGTCTGCTGTTTTCTATTTATTCTAAATCTTGATGACTAATTTATTCAGTCAACATAATATTATAATTAATTTTCGATTTTAAGGACAATTTAGATATTTTATCAACTAGGTATTTAGACTTTTATTTTTTTTTATTCATTGATTTCGGGAAATAAGGTAGGTATTTGTCAGGAAAATACTCATTTAGCTAATTTTGCTTATTTAATTTTGTCGAAACAAATGTTCCATGTCTTTCATGTTCTTACATTAGAGGAAATCAAAATCATGCTTATTTAGGTGCTCTAAAATTCCATTGTACATACATACAAATTCTTATACTTATCAGTCACACATCAACAACATATTATTACGCTCGAAAACCAGTTTGGAGTTGTTTATCTTCGCAGCTTGTATAGTGGCAATCTACGTACCTACTACACTGATTGCACCTATGTAGGTATGTAGTTGTAAATATCGGTACGAGGAAATCATTGTTTCGTTTTGATATCATCTTACAAACCCAAAGGATGAAATAGGAACTTGTAACCGGGTAGGAATGTAGTAGCTCCCGTTGTTTCAAGAAGAACAACACACAATTAGGGACATGTGTGGTTAAAACTTTACGCGCGTGACGCTTTGTCAACGGAAACGCAAATAATGGCAGTGGCTGTGGTTTCCCACGCCCTCAGCTCACGCATAAAAATTTCACTGTCATTATCTGTAACGGCTTTTTGGTAGGTATTTCCCGTTTAACGTTTGATCGCATACTTCGATGCATCATCAAATTATGATTAAAGTCAGCAGTATAGGTTAGATGCTCGTGTATATGTATTTGTTATTATAATGTACCTACAACAAAATCTTTACAAATGGGACAATCCTGACACTTAGGTTCTATTTAAGTAGGTATGTATGTATATAATTCCCTAAATTATTTCTTCTCTTTCTTTATTACTCTTATTCTACAAGCGTGATGTTTAGAAGACGAAAATGCTGTCTCTATATTCATATTAATAAGAATGTCCATCTTACGTTAATTAGGTCTATTGGTTAATCTGTGGTTATGCCACTGTAATATCGAGACCTAATTGACAATTTATTGGGTCAATCCATAGATATAATGGTCAATCAGCGTTTATCGTAGCGCGAACTACGATAAACACCTACGCAAATTGACGATAGGTCCTAGGACCTAGGTACTATAGACAATTTGACTGAATTAATGCTCTTGTGCTAATACGTTGTCGTGGGTCTATTTTTTATTTAGATTGTTAGTTTATTCTAGTTCTAGTTATAAAGATTGGAAAATAGGACGCAATCATTAATAAGTAGGGAGGGGTATCATATTAGTGCTTTCGAATTTCCATATTTCGTCAACAAAATAGAATTTGGTATATTTCTAAGTATTGTAGTTAGTGCCTTAACTCTATGACAAAATATCACAAATATGGATTAAATTGAAATGAGCACCTGTACCTAACTTAAGCATCCCGTAACTTAATAATTTTAACTTATAGGTATCCATAACTTTTCCTGCCTTGGTACTTATGATACCTCCTTCCTTTTAGCCCTTGGTAGTCCAATGCTGGACATAGGTACTGGTCCTTCTGAATCCAACGGTTTCCAGCTGTCTTCTTCAGGCCGTCAGTCCACCTGGTATTAGGGCGGCCTGGTTATGACACCTACTCGCATCTAAACCACTACGAACTTACGCCAGTTAATTGGCCATATTTCTTTAAAATTTAAGATGTTAATTAGCAATGATTTAGAAAACTCAAAGAACTTCACTAACAAACAGCTATGTTGTTTCTCATGATTTGTCTGTTTTTTCGATATAATATATCTATACTTAAGTCCTTCTACCTTTCTTCCAAATTATAAATACCTACATTTATTTTAACAAACGTTTCTTGACGCCGTTAATATTCCCGAAACATTTTTGAACTTAAATTTTTTTACTTAAAATACCTACTTATAAAGTACTGAGTTCACTTGACACAAGCGCATTTTCATGCGAACTACAAAAGCGACTGAAGTTCTATTAAAATCGATGAAGACAAGTTGCGACCTAAGGTTTTACTCAATGTGGTTTGGCAACTTTATCGAAGTAATTTTAGAATGTGTGCAGGATGGTTTTAAATTTTTTGGTGCTTTGTCAAGGTAAGTTAAGGGTAAGTATGATTTTAATATTTTTTATGAGTAAGTATAACATAATTAAATATGTTTATTTTTTCAAATCAGATGAGGTATGAGGTATTTTCTTAGGTAACCGTGGTCAAACATACCACACAAACAATTTAGTTGCTTATGTGTGGAAGAACGACATAATAATATTATGTACATCTGTCCTCACAAACTTTCATATTTCCAATATTACAGCAGCAGAAATTGATGTAAATATAGATAAGTATGTGTACAGTGTACATTCAAAGTGCTTTTATGTCGGCCCAATTGTTTGATTTAGGTATTTACACGATGTATTTTTAAAGTGTTGACGACGCGCGAAAACAATACGATGCAATAGCCATTATCGACTATGTTCTCTTGCGCACTAATAAATTGTCGGAAAACAATGTTTCCAAAACTCAAAACGCATTGCGTTTTGAGCAAAGTAAATGTTTTAAGATATTTCAACTCTTTTAACTATTTTTTATTTCATAATATAGGTACTAATTTTTTGCTTATAACTAATTGGTAAAAAATAGTAAAAATGTTAATTATTTGATTTTTTTGTAAATAGATTTGACTTAACTTAACTTAACTAACTAACTTATAGGTATATTGATCCGAAAAAAAATTATTTATTTGTAAACAATTCTTTGCAGAAGCAAATAAAGAACAGAAAAGAAACTTTTAGAAATGTACTTACAAGAACTTGCTGACTTTCTGAAAATCTGAACAATGACTACAGATAGAGAAATAAGTCAGAAATAATTGAAGCATAGGTACCTACTCTTTTGACTGAATTTAATGATCCTGAGTAGATTAAGTTAAATATTAATTATTGATCAAAGGCCGACTACTGGTAGCAAGGTAACAGGATGGCTGACAAGTGGATTTTAGAGGCTGACTACTGGTGAAATGTGCCGTAATTTAGTTTGAACTGATTTTTTGGTGCATTAAACAATATAAAATTGTCTTTAATATTAATTTTATTATAAATTTTACTAAATAACGAATCGGAAATCATGACACCTTTAATTTATTCCTCTGCATGTTAATTTCCCGTGACAATGAACGGTTAAAAGGCTGACTACTGGGTCCGCTAGTCGCTACCCTACCTAGGAAGGTAATAATACAATTGTTTTATTTCTTTGACATAAATTTATTTCCAAAGCAATAATTGACTATCTTTTTGAACAAGCATAACGATTTCAATTATGATACAACACGTCATAAGACTGCTCCAAAACATTTTTTGGTAAAATAAAGCCTTGTTTCAAAATGCATGTAAAAATATTTTAAAGGAATAAGTTATTATAAATACTACCTATATAAATAGTTACCTATGATACAATGATACCTAACTACGTATAGACGTCTACCAAATGCATACGTTCCTTCGATTTCATCGTAAAACAATCTCCATCTTAAAGAAATTAAAGCTTTAAAATCAGTTGACGCTATGAGCCGGGGTAGCCCGGCTAGGCTCATGTCAGCTGTGGTCGGAGTTCACACTGCGCACCCGACGAATGAACTCCTCCACCCTCTTGTAAGGACTCTGACATTTGTCCTGGTTGGAGTCTATGAGGTAGGGACCGTTGGTGCCCTCATTCCCGTCTGGGGAGTGTCTGCCACTGGAACCATCCGCGACTTGGCTCAAAAACGGTTCCGCGTCTGGAACTGACGCCGAAGCTGCCTTATTACGCTTTTCGTTTGCGGCCATTTCTGCCTCCCTTTGTCGCAGCCAAACTGGGGAATTCACGTAGACTTTAGGTCGTAACGCGTTGCACCTCTCGAGAGCCGGTCTCCTGACAGGTACCGGAGGCCTGTAGGCCGCTGGAATCGGAACTGCTCTTCCGAAAACCGTACAAATTAACCCTTTGAGCGCCGCTCGAAAGTCTTTTAAGTGATATGCATATAGAAGAGGGTTAATAGCGGAGTTCAGGTGGGAAAATATGATGCAGAAGTAAGTGACCGTGTTGGGAATGTCTAGTTCTGGCATGAAGGTCTTGATGGCGTTAATAGTGTACAGTGGAATCCAGCACACTATGAAGAAAAAGACGATGATGGCGAGGTTCTGCGTAGCCTTCACTTCGCGCTTCTGAGCCGCTCCGAGGACACGCAGCATGGTGCCTCCTCGACCCTGGCTCCCTTCCACGGTCACCACCGCACTCATCTGTAAAAGAGAAGTCCATTGTTCGTTTCATTTCGGTCTAAACCAATCAGACGATTTTGATCCTAAAAGGAACATAGTTTCTGGTACTCAAGTGACCCTCAGTAGGGTCGTATCCGGATATACCAAGGCTTTAGTATAATCCACCAAGCTAACCTAATGCGGGTTGGTGGAATAGAGTTTAAAGCTGATACATTAATATGAAGATACATTTACGAGCCAAATGCTACATTGTGAGTAAATTTGATACATAGGCAATGTGCACATTAAAATTTGGTATTTAGTAAGAGTCTGAATCCTGGACAACAGCATATACTAATTATTTTAGATGTTTCTCGGCTATTCACTGCATTGAAAACAAAACTAGGTACTTATAATTATGCACTTATATGTACCAACTTAACGTCCGTGATATAACTGAAAGTGGTCCTCGAAAATTTTTAAAAATTCGAAATTCTAAAGATAGGCAAATATTTGATCCATGAACTTCTGTAATTTTGATGTCACTCTATTTTCTTGGAGCGCTAACAAGGTCGGATTAATTGTTGCCAACACATTCATAAACATGGATATGAAAGGATTAACAACACTTAATAGATAGACGGATTAATTAATTGTTGAAAAAATATTCTATGAGAAATAAAACATACTGAATAGGTTTCTTTTACCTACATTTTGAATTTTTAAGACTTATATTTTTAGGATTTAATTTATTTTTATATTTTTTTATTTCGTTTATTTTGTGAAGTCAGTTCCTTTTACATTTATAATATACATAGTACACGTACTCGTATTACCTAGTGTAATCCAACTTTTAACAGATATCGGTTTAAAATAAGGTATCTAAGCATAATGTCGTTAAACCTAATCTTTATCTAATAAAAGAAAAACTATAATATTGTATTATCTAAAAATAAAACGTGTTGGTATCTCATGAAATAACCAGTTATTAATGTTATTATCGTCTAGCTTGTATACCAGTACAATAAATTACGATAGAAATATCTTGAAAAACAACATCTGCTTGCTAATATCAAACTCTACGTGATTTTAGAGATCGCATTGCATTTTCCTCTTGCGTCACGTAAGGAAGCTACATTTTGATGGTCACTACAATAGGAACAAACAACACAACGTGCATTTTTATATAGGTAACTGTATGTACACAGGTCAAGTGTTGTGACCTATTTATTCATAGTCATAACGAAAAAATACCCAAAAACAAGGGATTTCTATTGTGTATTAAAATAAAACTTAATTGATACAATAAAAGAAAAAATACAATGTTAATATTAATTCAAGTGCGGTACTTATTTATTTAGCCAAATTTAAGCTCTGCAGTCAAATCGTTACTGCCTAATCTAAGTATAGGTACCTACCAACTAAGTGCTCAATGAATTTCCCGCTTGTAGCTTCGCCGTATGAAAAGAAGCCAGTGACCTTCTTTTCTTCAGACATTAAATTTCTATTATAACGAGCGAAAAATGACACGAAGACATCCTTTGTTTAAGGCGACCAATTACTTGCTTTGTTTTGTAGGTATAGTATATTATGCAAGTATAGTACCTAATTGTCTTAAAGAATTCGGCATACTCAATTTTCACTTCGCAGAAGTATGAATATGGTAATGGTAGAGCCATTATAGCTCGCTCGGAGAGATACCTTACTACCACTATCTCCCCCGCATACGATCTTGGATAGAAGAAATCATCACCAGGTATCTGTTTTTTTTATTTGATAGGAATATTAAATTTTTAAAATTTATACCCCTTCTCTGATGATAAGCTCTTTGTTACTGTTATTTTTCTGCAACTTCTCTCGTATAACGTATTACTCGGATTAATTTTAAAAGATAATCTAAAATTTCTGTTGGCCAGTGTTTGTGTGTGTGTGTGTGTCCAAGTAACCTACGACAGTGGGAACCTAGGACCTAGAAGATTCAAGTGACATTAAATGTATTTATTTCGGCTATTTTTAAATATTCTGTTATAAATTATATAAATATAAAATTTATATGCTAGGCTAGGCACTAGACCAAAGCTTGTGTGTACAAAACAACTGGTGTTATATTTTATTAATCATTTTGCAGCTATTTTACCCACATTTGTATTGTGAGGGTCATTTCCATAATCCTACCTACATACCGTTGCTGCTTATCTGTAATTTAACACAGCTATAATTGTAATGATCACGATCAAACCGTGTATCATTTTATATTGTTACTCAGTCACTATTTTTAACAACGAACATCCTATACATACTCGTAGGTAAAGCAAGGATGATGTACAAAATGTATAATATGTATGTGCAAGATACTTGGAAATATGCTTATGATAAATGACTTAATAAATAACGCTTCGTCGTAGGTGTCTTGCAAAGAACACACACCCAGACCAGAATCAAAAGTGTTAACAGACACCTAAAGTTGTCCTTCCTTCCTTCCTTTCAGTCCACTGCTGGAAATGAGCCTTCCCCAATTGGCGCCACTCCACCCGATCCTATGCCCTCTGAATCCAACGGTTTCCCGCTGTCTGCTTCAGGTCAGTCCACCTGGTAGGAGGACGGCCTGTACTCCTTTTGCCTAAACGTGCCATTCGAAAACCAAGTCAACTTTATATCATTAAATAATAATGATAAGGTATCAAGCACTGTGAATGTGGTTTGTGTAAGTAGAGTACCTACGTACGTACCTACAAGTCACACAAAAGGAGGGCATTATTTCCTCAGGGAAAAATATGGTTATGAATGCATTGTTTCTCATGAATAGTCATTTATTTATCAGTGTTTCAATAAAGCTACGTCACTGAGTTAGTACTACCGCGTACTACCTACTGCTTTATAGTTCATTCATGAGTCATGTATGTAGTTACGACTAATTACCTAAAAATTTAACAAGTTATCACAAACTGCAGTAAAATTTTACACAATTTTTAGGTATATTGAATACTTCAGTTAGAACGACTTATCAATGTTATATGTTCACAATTTTGATACAAGCTTCATTAGATCTCTCCATTTATGTTAATTATTTGTTATCAATTCACATATAAGTGCAAAAACGAAATTAGATGTCTGTCTATACATATATATTTATACATATACTTGCTACATTTTCGTTGAAGAATATAGAGGGAGCGATAAAAATTGAATGCCCCGCAATAATTTACCTAGGAGCATTTACACGTACTGGGGATACGAAGATTATTATTCAGTTTTCAGTGATACTGATAAATAAAATAGTTTTGAAGTATTTGTCTATTTATTTTTTATTACTCTAGGTGCGTTGTACGTAATCATATAGGTACGTGTTGTAGGTAGGTATATCATAGTAGCTAATATGTGTGCGTTTGTTATCGCGTTTGTCATTTCACTTCAAAGCAGTTCAATGTTCAACTACAGACTTTACTTAGCACATAACACAGGAGCAAACACATAGGAATAGGCAACGATATTAAATATATTATATATAAATAATAAATAATAAGAAATACGAAATATTCCGTATTACAGAAATGTCCAAATTCTTGAAAAAAGGGTGTGTTTTGTATGTACCTAATTAAATCACTGTATCTAAGAATTCATAAACTACTTACCTACCTACTTTATCAAGAGTATTGCGAACCACGACATGAAACAAATGTTTGCTTTACGGAAAATGTATGTGTGTAAGTGGTAGAGATGAGCGAGAAAGACAATGTCATGTGATTGAGCCAATGAGCTTAGAAATATTTGATTTTGATAACATTCTAGAAGAAATAAAATGCTACTGGAATTATACACCTCCTTACATAAATGTTATTTCTGCATCAAATAAAATTGTAACATGAGGTGTTCTATTTATCGAACTCGAATTCGAACTCAAACTCGAACTCGAACTAAATGAGATTGGTGGGGACTCAGTTTCAATACAAAAATATCCCTAACGTTCAATTAAACTTTCAGCTGTTTTGGAATCGATGCAAAGGTAAATATCTATTTTGAATGGGCCATAAATCTTTTCACTAGCACGTAACGTGTAAGAGAGATAATTAAATTATGACAAAACAAAAAGGATGAGGTTGACGAGGCTGTCAAAGTGGCGCAGTTTGCCACTAGACAGCCACAAACTATTGCTATGTCAAAAAAACCGAAGGATATGTTTCAAATAAAATTCGGATTTTTTAAAAAGTTAAAATCCCCCGAAAGCTCGGTTTTTCCGAAACCGAAAAAACCGGTTTGCATTCTCTATTAGATAATAACGTCCTTAGCGGGAATCACATTACAAGTCAATCTGTGTGTTCAATAACGTTAGATACTTGCCTGTTTAACTACCACCCGGTAGATATGGGCATAGAAAGCCGCGAGGAGAACGCTGGGAGTGACGATGGTAGCGAAGTAGAGGAACAGGAGGTAGTTGTAGTCCATCACGTCCACGAAATAGCAGCCGGGGGCGGAGTCGCCCGCGTTGTGCCAGCCGAAAAGCGGCAGGAAACCCACTCCCGCGCCAGCCACCCAGCACACCGAGATGATTACTGGAATGAAGAAAATTAACAAATTAACCTTATAAACTTGCACTAAGTCTTTATAAGGGCTGCTAAGGCTGAAATGATTATTAGTCTTTATCACAGATATATATATAACGCAAATGCATGTAAGTACTTCGCGTGTCCGAAGGAGGTCCGAATCCCGACAAAGCGTCAAGGTTGGTCGCCGCTAACTTTGACCGCGCTCGTCCATTATTGCAGCTGGATGGCCGCAAAAACTAAAAAATGCCTCGTTGCGTGATAATTAACTGCAATAGCCCAAA
>DWIY01000735.1:0-11883 GCA_018248615.1 Erynnis brizo brizo
CAAATTCCCCTTTGCCGTACTCCCTTTACTAATACGCCAAAATGAAATTTCAAAAACTGCTTCTTAAACAATTTGAATAATCGTTTAATATTTCCTAGATTAACAACCTCTTATAGATTTTTCTATTGAAACAAGAATTATACAAACAATCACAATCATCTCTAATAAGAAAGAAAGTAATAAAAGTAATAAGCTAGTAGGACTTGTTACACAAGTTGGCTTTTCATTAAACCCGGGCTGCGATCTAATCATAAACTCCAGAATTATTGTAACAGTTATGACTATTAAGCTTGAATGAGGCTCGAATAGTCTGGGAAAGATCGTTCAGCCAAGTAATTTGTTGAGTAATTGAGTTTCAAGGATGAATGTTAGTGTACTTTATTCAATCTGTACTTAAATCTTAAGGGTATACGAATTAAGTGTTAATAAAAGTTTATTGATACTTTCAATGAAAGCACTTACACTGTGATATAGAGATAATAACTAATAGGGAAGAAGAAATACAAGTATTATAATGATGAATATTATTTAAAAGGATCAGCGAACTGCAATATAATTGGCATGTTTCATTTTTGATAACAAAGCAGGTGCATGAAACGAGTCCTCGTTACAGTTTCCAACTACGATTAAAATGCTTTCAACAGGATCTATTCTTTCCGGGGCAGCGGAAAACAACATTCGTGGAAAGGGTGAAGACTCTGTTACAGCATAAATTCAATTCCCGCCATTCCTCTGTCTGGTATGGAGCACCCCATTGATTAAAATCCGCTGCATTGTTACCCTGGAGAGTTCCATTGGACGTGTAGATGAGAATTGTTGCGTCCGTGTTGCTGCGAATACAGCCGCGACTGTCGCTGTTTTGATCAACTTCACAATGGGCCGGCTATCTGGGATTTGCATTTAGCGTCAAATGAACAAATAATAGTCAGAAGGCTATTGTTCGGTCGCCGGCCTTCTTTGCTGATTAAAGGTGGGAAGATCAGTACACTATAGTTCTGTATTGGGTCACTCTGATTAGTCTCCTTTGAGGGGACGAATACGAAACAGCGACAACGAAATGGACATCAAAGACAATGTGAATTTTTACTGTCTCTTTTTGCCAAGAACAGTTTGTAATAACAGTCACAATAGAAGCGGATATAAAGTTCACGCTAAAAACGTTTTTTTAAATAGCTATTTTCTAATTTATATAAATGACTCGATGAATAATAAGACAAGCTGACTAAGATTTTGTGTGCAGTGTTTGAAGGACTACATCCGTGAGAAATTAATGTACTAAATATAACACATAAGCTTTTGTATTTAAAACCTAACTCGTACAATGAAATTGCCTGAATTTCATTATGTGCTTTGAAAATTTTAAGAATTTAACTTTCAGCATATTTTAGCTTTCTTTTTATTTTTACTGCCAGTCTCATTTCAGTAATTTCACGAGAACTCTTAACTCCCAAAAGCCATGTTTCTAACGAGCCGTACGCTAATGCCGCGCTAGTTTTGAGCGTTTAATTGAAAAGTTCAGTTCTCGTACTTTGTTTTGTTCCGACGTCGGGTTTAAATCTACCCCATCGGGATTCCTAAATAAAACATTCCAACTGTAGGTATAGAGTGTTAGTGTCGTGTATGTTTTTTATGTGAGTAATTGATTGTGTGATTAATCACCCACTACGCGATCGGGTGGAGACACATCGGTGGTCGGGTGGTCTGACATTGAGAGAGTTTTTGAACTCTCAGGCCTGCAGGTTTCCTAATGATGTTTCCCTTCACCGTAACAGCAGGTGATATTTAATTGTAATGGTTGGATTTGTAATTGGTTTTAATTAGGTTTTCTTACATTTACGTATCACAATAGAGTATTTACGAATTCCTTATATTTCTCTCCTACATCCTTCAGAAAATCCGAAATTCGGTCACAATTTTCGCTACTGCGTTAATAGTCGCTAATTGAGCAAGTATCACACATGCTCGTAACTTGTGAAATGACGCATGTGCAACGTCTGATTCAGCCGGCTCGCCCACGCGTCTGTTATCGTGAGCTAGATGACCTGGTCATTCAGTAATCGTGTTCTGCATTAGTGTGCCAAGATTTCGGGAAAGTTGTAGAAAAGTTCTATTATACACATACTGTTCTATTATATACTATACTATTCTATTGTAAACCATATCAGATTTATACACCTATTGTGTCATAAAATCTAACTGTAGACGAAATCCGTTCATCCGTTCAAGTCCCAAATTTCGTAGAAACCTTTTTTCAGTTAATCATCACATTAAATTTGATTCATAATCGCATCGTGGTACGAAGCAAGTAGCATTCGTTTAAGCTTATGAAATTATGCATTAGTAGTTAGCTTATCCGATAAAACATATCTCCCGGAGACTATTTAACTGGGTATCTCGGTAATTTGGCACTGAACGGGTTACTCGATGATCCAAAATTATGTTAATGTGAAAAGTTGGCTTAGCCGCATTTGCATTGCTGAGAGATAATGTCCCTTATCAACAAACGTTTCCTATATGCTCTGTGAATATTTAGATATCCTTCTACGATATCTATTCTCAAAATTATATGGAATAAAGTAATGATTTATGTCTAATAAATAGCAGCACCAGATTTTAGGTATTAATTTGCTTATAAAAATTTTTAATCTTCTTTACTTTAATCAACATTTCCATCTTTGTTTTCCGCTTTACTGTAATTATCTTTGAGACGGACAAACTTTCTTCGGGATTTCGTTTAATTAGGCAAAAAGCTCCAAAGAAATATAAGAATATTTCCCCAAGTGGATTTTTACTGAAGTTTGCATAATAAGACACTTAGGTGTTTTTGCCTTGGTATATCTGCAACACCGTAGAGAAGCTCATTAGAGAACTTTTTATGAATGTCCATGGATTTCTTTTCTTTTCATATATTTTTAAATTAGGTACTCGTAGTATAAGCGCTAATAAGCGCTTGCAAAATCTTATCGTATGTATGTGTTCGCTCGCTTTTATCTTCAAAATAGTTCAAAACTTTACCTCTGTGGCTTTATATTTATAATTCTTCAGGGATCAGGGGATATTTCTTATAACGCTGAAGACGTCTTCCAATAATCGTTTTAAAAAGGTTTTTTATTGGCAACAAAATTATTTTCACAAACATAATTTCTCAAGTCCTTTGTAGATTCTATTTTTTTATATTACAGCAATGCTGTTCAAATTAAAGGTGATACGATTTTGTAAAATTTCCTACGTTTTAAGAGGAACAACTTTTGCTAACTTCATAAATATGTATGATATAATTCATTAAAATAGGAAACGACTAAATTGCTAAGCTCCGTAGCAGCAGCTACAGAAATCTAAAAACGTTATTTGTCATAGTTGAACTACTAGAAACGACTGTCGCAGTAAATAAGTCTCCAGATCCCACGGGATGCGAATGCGCCGTGAAGGCAATTATACTACGACCAGCGGATCGCACAATATGCAAATGATTCGTCGAAACGAACCGGCTACTGGCAGGATTGGATTCTGTGAGGGAGCCAGCAACGCCAGAACGGAACGTCGGAACTTTGCAAATTATTTTAGAATTTATGCTCGGAATTGCCCAAATTTGAAACCCAATTTGGTAGCGTTGAATATAAACGGACGAAAATTTAATTTGGTACAGTTTTGCAGTTTTCTGTTAGCTTTTCTCTTCTTTAATTCACTGGTAGGTTTATTTTGTATGATTTTATTTTTTGGGAACTCCAATTTTTCTCATAATGATTTTAATTTAGGCACTTTAAATGTTTTTTATTTTTGTATCTCAACTATTTTTTGTTGAAGCAGCTTGGTAGACGTTTCAAGCCAAGGATCCATACCTAGGCACTAACGAGGACGAGAGGAACGAGGACTTGCCAAAAAACAGTTCCACAAGTAACACAACCTCATTACGAAACAGTTAACAAATAATAATTCGCGCCTATAATAACAAGCCGGTCGGGCCCATTGCGCGCCGGTCGGAACCGGTAACCAATATATTTATACCTCTGACATTTGAGCCGGCAACACGCAGCAGCACTCGCCGGTATCTCAGTACGGCCTAATTGCGCACACGAGTACAGTGTAGGGTAAACGTAATTGAACTCGATATTGTGTTCTGATCAAACAAGTCTTGGAGTTTTTCATTTAACTATCAGTTTCTTGAAGGCTCCTACTATACAATCTAGACATAGGCCTCATGTAATTGACACCTGCTCCTGAGCTCTCTTAATTCTTAATCGAACAGTTTCTTTGTCCTCAGGTGTCCTTTTTAGGGTCCTGTACATAAGATTCATGTTGTCTTCAAATACTAAGCATAAGCGAGTGAGGCCTTTGAACAATAACCTTTAGATTAATCATCTTTGATGACACTGCCTTAGCTATCAAGAATATCATTAAACTTTACGAGCTGACGATTAAAATTATGTTTTAACATTTAAAGTCAATTGACAGAGTCATGAAGGTAATACAGCAAGTTATTTCAGTGTTAGCGAGGATATCACTGTTATTATTATAACAGCTATTTGTTTTAACTACAAATACATATACGGAAACGTTAGAGAGATTACACACTCGTGATAATCATGTGAAGGTGAAAAGTACAAATTCAGTTGTATTTCTATGTTAATTGTCAACCTCCTTTACCGAGGTGGCTATTAATTTAATCTTAACATTCGGATTATTGAGCCAATCAAAGCTTTATGTTAAAAATTCTAATCCCTTACTGCTACTTTTTCCGTTCCCAGATTCTTATCAGTTGGTATTATCTTCAATCGAAATACTTGCTCCATGCACGGAAACATCAGTGTCATCTCTTCGCGTGATACCAGAGCATTCCCCGATAGACCGTCGGTAGACTATGATCGCTTTTCACTTATCTTTATTAAGATTAATAGATCACGTAACGTTTGCGCTATCAAAGGTCATTGGGTCGCGATTTGAGAGTCTAATGCTATGTGAAGGTCAATACCTATCATTTCCATATCTATATGTCCGTTTATTAATTTGTCTTTTACCTCCAGATTGATTTGTTTAGAGCCCCCGCGCATTAGGCGGCCTGGCCGCGCGACCACGTCGCTGCGGCCAACTAATTCTTCCATGATATAATTATGTAAGTGCGCGCATTACGCGACCAGCGGCCAGCGGCCACGCTCTGGCGGCCAACGAGATACGCCAATTTGTATGAAATTACTCAGTGTGCGTCACTGGTCACACGCAATATGGTCGCGCGGCCTGGCCGCAATGCGCGGGGGCACTTAGAGGTAATTTGAGATATTTTTGTGGTCGCAGTCCTTGGACTTTTGTGGTTTAAAACAAGGTTTGTTTCAGCTATAAACATATAAGCAAATTAAATGATAATGCCTATCCCGTTTACTACTTCATACTTCAGTTTCTCCGGCAAAGATACATTCTTCTCTTCTTTGTTAATTTCTTTCTTTTCTCAAATAAATTACGACAGCTTCTTCGACCACGAGGCTTGACTCAAAATCGGTAAATTTCACATGATTTAGAAAGTTTTTCAGACTTTTTTTAATGGTCACTAGCTGCAAATGTTGACAGTTGTGCAAAATTGAATTTTCAAGTTCATACCTAAGCGTCCTCCACACGTTTCTATATTTGGTGGATCCTCCGAAGCCTCCATGACGTCACCGCCTCGTTTAGAACCACATTAAGCTACGTCAGGTGAAGTGGCAAGGTCGCGCGACCGGTCGGGGCACCCTCGGCCAGTTTTTTCGCCGTCCTTTTGCCATTTTTGTTTTACGCGACACTTAGTAACCGACTCGCGTGGAAACCGTGCGAGTCAGTGAGGTGCGATGGTGTTGGGGGTTAAAAGATTATTTATATTTATTTTAATCATAATGGACTTGTAGGTATATTTGTTTAAGATATTAATTTGTCTGAAATGAGGTTGCTTAGTATCACTAAAGTTTGTGATGATAGATGAGCCGATAATATTTGATCCTCCGCAAACAATGGTATTGAGTATTTAGATGTTTTGATTACAGATACTCAGATTAGGATATAGGAGACGTTTTAAATGTAATTCTTTCTATGGACGAATCTCTAAAGTTCTCGTATATTACCTAATGTTAATAACGTATTCTCTGTCTGTGATAAAATGTTTGAAGTTGCAACCAATTTTTTTTTTAAAACAAGGACATGATTAACTGCAAATTACTTTCCATCTGAAACCAAAATCTGTAAAATATGATTGAGCGTCATACCTACATAGCTGCATATATGCACCATATGAACCACCAACGACGTTTAAATATGCAGATTTAATCACACATTACAATGACAGCTCGTGTGTGGTCAGTAATCCACATTCAAGTTTCACGTTTCTCTGGGAGTCAGGTCGTTTTACTGCTGATAAACATTTATTCTGATTGTGTCAGATTAAATAGACGACTTAGAAATTTTTAAGAAGGTACACAATTAATTATGTATGTGTTGACTTTTACGGCTTACGGGTTATCAGTAACACTGTTGTAAATTGTGGGATATACTAACGCCTAACAAACTTTCACACTTTACCAACAAAATACACCGTAATTAATGATCGTCTCAAATTCGTCTTTCATCCATAAACACCTTTTCAGGAACAACACGATCACAAGCAATGTTTAGCAAATGATACTGCATATCAAAACTGAAATGACGTATCCGCAAAGCATTAGCGAAGCACCCTGTGCTAATTAATCGATCACCTAAACCATTTATTAATTCACTACTGTCACTGCGTGTGAGCGATAGCGTGGCGAATCGTGGTGGGCAGTAAATCATGCGGCGTTGTATTGGGTCAGTAACGGTATTGCAGTGGACAGACTTGTTTCATTTCGACTGTACAAGCTTTTGATGATCAATTGCTGGAATAGGTTGGTAGTGTTGACAGTTCTGTTTAGGTTTTAGATGGTTTCCTAGTGTGAGTTGCTGTCGGTGTTGATGGTAGGTTGAGTGAGGTAGTTAAATTGTTAATGATGAATTATGGTCATTAAAAATCAACTGATAATAACAATTCAACAATGGTACATTATTGCAAATGTACAATTCCCAAGTTAAATCATCAAATTTCTGTCTAATGATCCATTTATTTGACAAAGTAAATTAATTAGTCCACGCTTTATTTATACAGAGACGTGAAGAAAAGAAAAAAGTTAAAGGCAAAGCTCGCTTTGAACCCGTAACGCAATTAGCGAAAAACGCCTTAAATATTTAAATAGAGGACCGTTGCACGTTGGTAACAGAGCCGGGTTTTTGTTGTTGGAGGAAAATTACCACGATAAAATTTAGACGGGGCAGCGATAGAAAGTAATCTGTTAATTTGAAGTTCAAATTTGCCAAGAGAGGGCACCATGGGTATCCTGAATCACGCTATCGCAGTTTTCTACATAGCTGACACATATAAAATCTCGCCTCACTTGGTTGGAATTCTCTTTGCCTAATACTAAAGATTTCCTAAAAATTAAACACGAGATTAGACTGTATGGTGACCGTAATGAATTGATAACATAATATTAATAAAGCATAAGAATAACCAAAAATTATAGCAGTCTTAAATATAGTAGCTTAGTAAAGTGACTTTACAAACTCTTAAATGTTCGTGTGACCAAATAATTTCCAACGAAAGTAATATTATCAAGATTCAAAGAAGTATTTGTTCGGTAATTGTAGCGGGTCAATGCCTAAATAGTGTAAAAATAGTTATAAAACTAACATGTTTTCAACTTATAAAATTGCCAGCCCTAGATGGAGACCCTAATGAGTTTAGGGGACGTTGTCGATTCTGGCTAACGCCCTATTTGGTAACCGATTGGGATAATTAGCGTGGAACGCCTATCCGACACAGAGAATTCGGAGCATTTGATTTGGATTGGCTTGTTATTTAACTGCATCCTGTTTTTCTATATCTTTAATATATCTTTATTCTGTATCTCTAATATATAACAAAATAGGAGTTTGATGCTGTGTGCTTTTGAATATCCTAATAAGTCCTTTTCTCACTTTTTGTTTTATGTGTTTTAGGGTTTTTTCTTTTCTTATTTTATTACGTTTAATTCCCAACTGCTGTAACTTGAATGTATTGATTGTATTGATCTAAGATGCGGCATCGTGTACAAATGGGACATCTATCTTAATTACTTCACTAACGTTGCAATCCATTAGTAGTAGCAGATTGATCTCCATAATTAACTTTTTAAACAATTATTATTTTACACTAATTATTTTACAGGAAGTAAAATTTTTACAATTAGTCAGTAAAGTCCGTCGCAACTTCTATACTGTAGTTTCGTCTAAATATAGAAAATATATGACAGTCATTAGCAGATAATTGTCGGGAGGTTCTGCATACTTTACGCCCACGTTTGTTCTTCGCCTGCTGTGAATGATTAATGATTGTATAAAAATTCATTCTCAGCCAGTTCAACTAAGCTTGGTTAAGATATTATGGCCTTATACAACGAATTCCTTTGAAAATATACGAGTGTCTGCGTCTGCCCGTGACGCGTAATATCTTCGCATTCTAGGCTATTAGAATAAGTCTTATTTTTACAAATAAATCAGATTGGAGCAGTCAAAGAAGCGTAAAGATAAAATTGGGAATAAAACTTGATTATTATTTTATAGGCACTAGTAGGTAAACATCGTATTTTTTAAAGGCGCGGTTTACTTCCAATTATAAACTAGATATATTTTGCATGGTAAGAACACATTTCGTTGTGTAACCATAGTCCTTAGCAGCAAGGTTAAGCATTTCTTGAATTAGAATTGGTGGAAACAATTAGACACTATAAATAAAGTGACTTTGAAATTTACTCTAAATTTAAACGCACAAGTTGAGTAAAAGGATTTGTCATCGTGCAAAACGCGAAGTATTTTATTCCATCCATTAAAATAACCTTCGCTATGATTTCTCTTTATTCAGCCATTACTGAAGCAAACATTTTACCGTCTGCATTAATATCTTCGTCTAATGATTTAGTTCTTTCGTCTTATTTATCTTAGATTCCTTTTGTTGGAAAATGGTTTTTAACTAAACTACCGACTCTTCTTCGTTTTCAAGTGAATAAGTTTTAACCAATTTCTTTTTAATTATAATTCTACGCCTGGTGATTTGTAAGAACTGCAATAGACAGATACCCTCGTTTGACAAGCACTTATAATTCAATGAAAAGAAATCATCCATACATACGGTTTCTGTTATTGATGATTTCGATTCTTAAAATTACTATTTTCAATGAGTAACACCGCTACGCTCCCAAAACACAACAAATTCTTGTTACCAATAATGTTAAAAATGTTTATCACCGACATGTAATCGGAATTCCTTCAGCTAAAGTCCGAAGGTACCAGATTGCGTAACTACGTCATTACATGTTCAAAACGATGTTTAGTGCTTCACGCGTCAAGATGACTCCGGTCACTGCCTACGCATTCGCTCGATTGTGAATGAGCATTCCTGTTTTTTTACGTCGTATGTTATTGTGTTGACTACTGTGCGATCTCCATTCAGGGAAATTTCTCTGGTTTTTTGCAGTTTGCATGGTTATGCTGATAGCTGGCTGCTGGTGTGATTTTTAGTTACCAATATTTTTAAAACATAATTTACATTTTAAAGAAACGTCGTTCACAAAGCTCATAGAACTGTTAATGAATTTGATAGCAGTTATAATTAACAAGTCATAAATGTAATTAATGCGTAGGTTTACATAAAACGTAAGGATCCTATTGAATTATAAATTTATAGGGAATCAAGAGAAAAGTTTACCTTAAGCGGGGGGAAAAGTTATTACATCTTAAGAGTAGCTTATTTACCTCTTAAAAATTGGATCCCATCACGTTCACGTCGTAAAGTTTTCGGACCCCTGAGTTATTTGCGTAGCAGTCAAGTTTCAAGTAGCGAGACTCTATACATATAGTATAGTTTACTTAGCATCCAAAAATAGGAAAGAAAGCATCAGGGTTCCTAACATAAGTTCAACCAGTGTTTTATCCCAAAATTAATTTAATTTAATGAAATTGGGAAGCGCCTACTGTAATGTTTTCAAACGCAGCAATAATTAATTCAAATCTCTCCTAGTGTAGGCCTGACGTAGTTGCGAGGCGTAAAGATTTTCTTCCAAATTAAAGCCGTCCTTACGCTAACGGCTACAAAGTCCAGCTAAATGACGGCGGGATATTTCTCCACTAATGTGACCTAGTATTAAAATCATGTTTGCAGTTTTTGATCGGCCTCTCGCGCTATAATGACACGTCGGCCGACAGATGGCGATCTAGGGAGGAGGGCCGTCATTAGCGAGGACCGAGCGCTGTCGCCCGCATTGCAGGGCTTGCAGACGCTCCACGTTTAGATTGTGAAAATTGTGCTTGAAAGTTTTATACAAGTAGACACTACATACAGGTCACCTGTGTCCTTCGTTAAAAAAATAATCGGCTACTTTTTATTAGTTCCTACGGCACTACACTCCTACTCGTATAGAAGTATTTAATGAACAATTCGTGTCTACTAGGTGTTGTTTACTGAAATTTTTGATCTGTCGGCCCTACGCGCTCAGGTCGGTCTGGTGCAATACGCGTAGCACTTATCGGAGCGCGCAAGGACGTAGCCGGTGCTCAATTGAATGTTAATCGTTGAACGCATAGCTGCAGATACGAGTATGTACGCAGCGTTCGCAAACAGAAATGAATTGCTTAAGTCCCTAAGGACGGAGAATCGGCGGAATTCGCAAGGTTCCAACCTAGGACCCTTTTCATATTATATTGATAGACAAAAAGTATATGCATGTGTCAGTCCTGATTTAATAAAATTCATTCGTGAGCAAAATTTTAGGGAAAATTTTATAAGTAATTAGATTCTTTAATCCAATATTAGTTAAACAAAACAATAATATGCTCACGATCTAATGTATCATAAACACAATACCAACCGCAGCATTTTGTGTATTTTGCGATCGGTACATGATTATTAATGCGAAGATAGCGTCAGTAACTAATTGCTGAGGAATACCAATGCTGACTGGCCTTCGGCGTTCGCAAGGGCTTTAGATTGGGCCGATATCAGTGGCTGTACCGGTTCTACGGCTAGTGGGCAGTGGTGTTGGCTGTATGTTTTAATTATATTTTTTTAAATAATGATAAAAATTTAGACTGCTTTGATTTTGGTTTGACTTTGGTTCAAAATCACTTAGATCATGTAATGTATTTATGTGCTAAACTATGACCGCGTCCCGGAAGGGACGTTTATTACGAAATTTGAACCATATTCGAACCAAAGACTAACAAACCTCCATTCATGCTCACAAATGTTCACATTTTTAATAGTAATAGGTAGGATTAAAATTAAATTATGTTACTGTGTCTATAATTCATTAACACATCGATTGCCTAATGATTTAAGTAGGTACAATGCTTTCAATATTGTTATGAACACAATACACAAGTGTCTAGCTAAGCTGAACAATACTGAACATACATACATCATCAAATTTCACCACTATCCAATCCATCTGAATTGTAATGTAAATTGTATTCATATCTAAGCCATCAAGACGTCGCTCGCTATTCACACCACGGTTATCTGAACAACAAACAGCGCGGCATCAAGCGTCTGTCTGCCTGTCACGTGTCCCGTAATGAAAGGCGACCCGTCTTCCCTGAACCGCTCACAATGACGACTGATGTTCATGTAGCGTTCGTATGACTCGGAGATTATGTAAATGGAATGGTTGAATGTCAATGATAACCGTACGGAAGACTAGACTTTGACCGCGGTTACGTCCGCGTCGTCGTACGTACTTGGTCCAGAGAGGGATGAAGAGTATCCTATATGTTAATGTTAATCCAGATAATAAACTACTAAATATTAATTTAAACTGCTAAACT
>DWIY01000736.1:0-11880 GCA_018248615.1 Erynnis brizo brizo
AAATCAAATCGCCTCACGATGGCCCGGCTTATCATCAGTCCAGCGTACTTGTATATATAGAGCTCAGTGTGGATGGATCTATTGTTACGTTCACTCAAAGAGCTAAACAGATTTGGATGATGTTGCGTATACGGGCAGTTTATAATCTGGTTAATAATCTTAGGTCATAAATTACTTTTTTTTCTGGACTGTAGCTAATAAAACTAGCTAACACCATAAACGTTACCAGCAGAAGTCTTGAGAGCCCATGGAATAAGGAACAGCAGGACTTTATTTTGGATATTGCATCAGATAATAAAAAAAGATTGCAGTGTTGAATGTTTTCAAATCACACTTTAAGCTTTATATACGGGTACACAGAAACTGTATGGGCGGTATACTACATAGTCTATATACCATGTATACAAAGGAAAACCGGGGGGTTACTACGAACTCTTAAAAACCACCATAAAACAATGATGTTTTATTTTAATATTAAAACAACACTACCTTAAATCGTAATATGAACTCTATAGTCATGTAAAAAGTTCATAGTATGATTTAAGGTAATGTAATACACAAACAGTTGAAACAAAACATCATTGTTTTATGATGGTTTTAAGGTTTGTATTAACCCCCCAGGACACAACACCCTGGTCCCAGAACGCTGTTTTTTATTCGTGTGAATTTCATCGTACACTGGTTATAATACTTGTATGGAGTCCTGGGTTGCAATTCCTAAAATATTTTTTTATTACTTCAATACTTCTGTTCTGTGTGTGTATGCTCGCCCAATGTGTGCCATGTTCCAAGATAGCACTTACATAAGTTACCCTTTTTCAGGTAATAATAAAACGACAGTTCAATCACATAAGAGTAGCAGCTATAGTCAGGAGAGCCGTGTCTCCGTCCAAGATGTACTTCTTGCTCGGCTACACGGAGGAAATGCTGTCCAATTGGATCCAATGTCCGGTCACACTAGAACTGCAGACTGTGGAGAAGTTTGAAGATGTTGTGTTCAAGTATATTTAATGTATTTGTTTTAGTTTTAGCGAGTTGTAAATAGTAGTTTATTAAAAATTGATGATCAAAGTGTGTGTATGATTTTCATACTTGTGCCAACATTTAATGTTTATTTTTGTTTTATAGTTACTTATTACGTATGCAAGGTACCTAAAATAATATATTAAAGTTTAATAAATTAAAATAATTTGAAGATCCAAGAAACATGGTAATATAGAAAAATTGCTTAATCAATTAAAAAAATGAACAGAAGTGTGATGGAAATGAGCTACATATTGTAAAATATTCCAGCCTATGTAGAGCAGAGGTTAACACTGAAATGCTGATCCTTATGATGTACAAATAATGTCAAAGTAAAAGTTTTGTTTGTGGTCTCAGTTCGTTGTCTTTTATCTATGGTATCCACAACTGGGAATTCAATTGTTGGGTTATGACGAAGACATTATTAATCTATAACCAATAAAAATTAGAAATGAATGGTAAAAAAATAAAAGTCAGGCTTATAAAATTGATATTCTCTTATAATTTGATTGATTCAAATATACACAATGTGTCAACAAACCGCACAGCGAGGCCGCGACGCTACACGCTCCACACACAGTCGAGCCGCGAAACTTCTGCACATACCATTTGTACTTTCCTTTATCATATACAAACAAAAACAGAAATTAAATTAACTGCTCTATTTCGTTTTCAATCGAAAATAGTAATTTTTCTATTACAGAGGGTAGTCGGATATTTGGCGTCACGTTTTGTTCGTCGTTGTGATGTTGCTAAAACGAAATGAAGCAGTTACATTAACAGAATTGAGAGGTACACAATGTAACAACATTCCGCTTTCATAAGACAACATTTTATTTAAACATCTCATATTAAATGCCTATGGTGTATCTTCTCAGGTATATTGTCCTATCACAGTGACATAAAGCATTTCTCCTTACATACTAGTGAGTTAAACATTGTGATCTTATCATTAAATCACCATAAAACACATTTTGTAAAGTCGTTAAGGTGCTTCAGAAAATACTTTTTTTTATTTTTTCTTCAATTTTTTTATGATATTATTCTCTTTAAATTCTCACTCACAGTCTTTAATATTTTTGAGCTAATTCGATAGGGCCTGTGGAATGTTTGTCGAGATATACCTTACAATATTCGAGGCTAACAAGAAGGCCGCATCCACACTTGACTGTTACGCAGCGTAAGTATTCCGTGGCACAGATCTATTCAACTTGAAATTCATTTAAATTTCTAAAATTAATTTTTCTCTTGTTTCAAAACTTGTATTTCAGTTCGTAAAAATATAACAAACTTATTGACGACATGATGAGTATTTTTTTTTTTACAGTATAGGTACAAGTTATTTGGGTAGCTATTATTCAACAGAAGATGGAATGCATAGTATACTATCGTACACACTATATTCACAAATCTCACGCTGCGTAATACCATGCCATGCTTCCCCGGTCCTAACGCCCAACCCTCCGTAGTTAGTCACAGTGTGCGCAGAAGTCAAAACGGCTGACGACACGAGACGGCTCGCTCGTTGTCTAGCATTAATTGTTATCGAAATTACATATTTACAACTTAAATGTACGGATAACATGAAGGCTTCTCGTGGTAAATTCGAACGACAATCCAAAACCGTTCGTGCCTCATTGAAACTTCCCTTCGAGCTGTGACGTCGTACTGTGTGAGAAATGTTTAAATCTACTTAAAACCGATAATTATTATGTATCACATACACCACCCTATTGAATTCTAATTTCTATTTACGAAGATTAACCTATCGTTGAACCGATACACGAATAGAAATTAGGTAACGATGACGTTCTAGGTGACGATCTATCTACGCTAATCAATTATGTGGCAAACGATTAAAACATAAACGAACAGTTAAATATTTACACAGACACAAAGCGAGCAAACGTTATTATAATACAAATATGTACAAAGTTCACATTGATCGCCAATAAAAGTGGCAACAATGAGGAAGTTTCAACGACGCGAACATAAAACGATCAACAGCTTTGGATGTAATCAATTGAAATGGAGTTTATACAATGAAAAACGAATGTTATGTGCGATCGTAATAAAAAAAACGAATCCTATTTCACCGCTACACACTGCTAGAGCTATTTAAGTAAAATTGTCCATCAAAATTGTATTAAAAATAAAGAGATCACATGTCCTACTACGAATAAGATACAGTAAAGCTCTCGTTCTTCACATGCGACACACGCATCGTAACATATCTATTGGTTTCTCTCAATACTGCGTATAATTCTTTAAACTATATTTTTAACGATACAAGGCAACATTATTGAAGATTGTCCAATATATTTCAAAGCGATTCCCCATGATATGTATGCATTGTTTTGCATAAATTTTTATACCTAAACTTTTAAAACTCATTCAAGGACAGTCATTACAAAATGAAAAAAAAAAAAATACAAAAGATTAATCAAACAGGTGTCAATGAAATACAAAAGTGAAAATTATTGATAGTGAATAAGTATATGTTTTATAAAAATATTTTTATTCGATTGTTGTACTCTTTATCGTGACAGTTTGAACGATACACATCATGTGGAAGCACCTTTACATCTGAATTACAAGTAATATACGTATATAACATGAAATATAATATTTTTTCATACAAATAATCGCATAATGCAAATAATTTGTATCGGTTGTACATTTTCCTATTGCTGCATTAACTTTAAGGCCATTTCAGTATGCGATCGTACAATACTTTAGTAATAGAATACATAACATTTATTATGCTTCACAACATCGACGATGTGATAAATGCAAAAAGTAATCACTATATGGAGAATCTGTAGATATATTGATGAGTCGCATATTATGTATATGATGTCGATTGTGATAACTATGTGTAGATCATCTGATCTAATAATGAACGCCCCTCCAGTCCAATGTCTTTATATTCACATGCCAAGTAAGTGTTTAGAGGTCACACACACACGTTGATAGTCTTGAATTGTTGACCAAAAACGATTGACATGCACAAAAAAATCGTCACAGGCACCCCAGTAAAGGGTTGTAATAAATATTTCCGCTCACTCGTTGAAACCAATAGAATTAGTGGAAGGGCGTTTATTTTACAATAAGACGATCTATATTTGACCGCAGACAAGGCAAGGAAGCGTTGCGGGTCCTTGGCGATGCGATGTGATATCTGAATATTCAACAATAATCAATATTCAAATATCACCCAACGACAATATAATTTTGTGCTCGCTAACACGACCGCATCGCCACGACATCGCACGCCGCGATTCTTAATATCCTACGATTAAAATTTACAAAAAAAAACCTCACAGAACAAGACCATAATGATATGATATTAAAAATCTATCTGTACTTAGAAAAATTATACAGTTGTCAGTAGTAAAATTTGTATCCTATCAAATTTGATTTTAATAATCCCCTTTAATATCCTAAAAGTAATATTCAATATAGATACCCTTTTACATGATTTGGCTCACAATAAGTTATATAATTTCTTTCACAATTCATCCATTAGATTTACGAGAGACGCGTATCCATATCACAATTGCGTTAGTAACATTAAAAATTAAACAGCACCTATCTTTTGATATACATAATTAATTATACGATGAATAAAAATATTCAAAATAATATTAGATTAATAATAATAATTAATATATAAGTAATTCCGATGTTGAGGACAAAAAATAAGCGTAGATACTATGCAGTGGTCCAAATTTTTTGTGTAATGTAATAGTACAAAAGGTAGTAGGTAAATATCACTTAATTATTCCGATGAGACAACTAACGCTTCACAACGAGGACTTTTCAGTCGAGCTCGCGTTTAGTCTTTGCTAGGGGAGCCCCGATACCAAACCTACAAAAGTACTTAGGAACAGTCAATTAAAAAAAGAAACTTAAAAGAAGTACATGCACTTTTATAATTCAAAAAAATATCAGATCAAATATTTTGGTCAATTTACTTGTCAGTGTCACAAACATTCCCCGAGCAAAAACTAACACCAGTCTCGATCTATGACTAGTTATAACTGTAACTCTCCGATCGATATTCATCCTATATCGATATAGGTACCGTCAATTATTCGTTTTTCAACTTTTTTTTAAATACAAGAAACTCAATCATAGGTCATAAGGGAAAAAATATTTGTTTAAAATAAATAAATGTTTTAAAAATAGTATTTAAAGGCAAAATACCAAAATTGTATATCGATATAAGATGAACATTGTCCAAAAATCTAAAGTGGAGCACTCAAGAAGATACAAAGAAATATTTGCCTATTTAAAATATATGGTTAGAAATATCAAAAACAAATCACAGCAAAAAAATTATAAGTCTTGGAAAACTATTTTTTTACTTCTGTTATGGACTACATTGAAAATTCAATTTTATTAAAAATCAACTGAAAAATTGATATCAACTCTTCAAATTTATAAAATTAAAATTACAATACATAGATTCAAAACGACTTTTATTTGAAAAGCTAAATTGAAAATCACAGCTCCGAGCCTCCTAAGGGTAAAAAATTATCATCACATAAAAAATGCACATAAAGTCTACTTGAGCACTCCACACATCTAAGCGATAACTATCGTCACGTCATCGTCGACCTATAAGCAGTCTCAAAGAAACGTTTTACCCGCATTTTTATACGTGCCTTTACGTGCGTCAGAAAAAAAATCTATAAAAGAATACTAAACAAATACGTCCACGACATTTAAAGAATCTTCGGCGTTCGCACCTCCCAATCAAAGGAATCGAAAAAAATGACAGTATAAATTGCAAAACGTGAATTATCCAAGCTTGTTATCATCAAAAACAGGAAACTGGCATTAAATAAGTTAATTTTGCCGGACCATTATTTTTTTTAACTCTGGACAAATCATAAATTGGACATCAGAGCACGAACATGACGCACGTATATCAAAACGATCGTAAAACGGAACGCTGAAACCGCGATAACGGTCACCGATTCAAACCGATCAATCGGCGTGGGTCCACGTGCCGCGTCTAACACACACACACACATTTGTACTACGCCAGTATGCTACCCGCTAACTAACGAACGCGTAACACCGCCTACCAACTTCCCAATTTAAAATTAAACAAAAAAACTAACTAACTAATACAACTACGTCGAGAAATAGATCCGATGGCAGCGATGTTGATCGATGTACATTCAACTGGTTATACTGTTTCATTAAAAATTTATCGCGTAAAACTTATTGGTAATAATAATTTTGATTAATTGGTAATTGAATAACAGTCAGGTTATTTAGTATTATTCTAAAATTTTGAGCAAAAGGTCCGTTGACTAAAAATAAAAGCTTTTTAGGAAATTGCAGTTATCTTAAAAATGTCTAAAAAAATCATTAAATAATGCTACCACGAACACACTCGAACCTGACCAGTCGATAGTACGATACGAATACTGCAACGTTGCACAATCAGAACACGAGACTAAATTAATAACTAAATTAGTAATTTGTGAAAAAAAAATTTACCTTCCATCCTTTAGAAGGTAAAAACAATAATTGTCACATAATATAAAACCTACTTAAAACTACGTAGGAGATGGTAGACGGCGAACGACCGTAGAGGAAAAAAAAACGAAATAAAAAATAACGCTGAACGGCTTATTTGATAACTTTGAACAAAGAAACGAAACCGTTTCTTTTATTAAAAGTTACGATGTAATAGGCCTTAGGTTTACGCTTGACTATTTCTGTACCCCAACGGTAAAGTACGTTAAGTCACAATTTATATTTTTATTTACAGTACGAATTTAATTTGTTTTTGATTAGTCATTCTAAAAAAACAATTTCTTGTAAAATGGACTTAACATATTTTTCCTCTGACATACAGTTACAAGGATAGGGGAGTGCGGGGGATGATGGTATCTCGCTGAGAGGTCTGTTGGTACACAGTGTACAGAACAGTGCACACAGGGTGCGACATCAATTAACCTAGACCGCCATGCTTTCTATGCTTCACCATACGAACGCCACATCTAACACGAAACTACGCCATATCGATACACCTAAACTATGCGCTTTGGAGTGGTACGATAGAGTTCAAATTACAATAACGGCAACTTTTATGTTATAGTCATTGAAATGTATAAGACTTTGTTTCATAGGGGGTGATGTTAGATAGATATACAGAAACCTTATGACACGCACGAAAAGCAGAGCAGAGTTATAAACTTAGATAATAATATAGTTAGATATAAGAAAGTTACATACTTAGCAGGGTCTAGACAGCTAACAAAGGCGAACTAATATAAACGATAGTAGATAAGTACACAAACATGCAGTCACACAGACATGGGACACCAACTTTTGATAGGAATCCTCTGATCTGAAATTGTATTTATGTATGTAAGTGCGTATGACTTGCGTGTGCTTATGACGACTAGGATTGTCGCTTTAAAATGTTTTTTCAACTTCCCAACTGAAACAAAAGATATAAAGAAAATACTTTACAACGGGTTAAGAGTACTCTATACGTACGCATTCGCTTCGCTTGCTTATTCCTGGACCCCGTCGTATGTAACTTTGATAAATAATCATTTTATCGATCGTACCAGTACAAAGGGCACACACTTCGTACAAAACTAACTGATCAGTGAGACGAGAGTATGAAAAAATATTAATTTCAAAAGTATTGCAGGCACTTTCAGAAAGTCACGTTCAAATATAAATGAGGCTACTTAAAGATAAATCTCTTTGTCAGTTACATTTTAGGGAAAGTCCCCGAAGTATTGTGTTTCGATATAAAATTCATTACTGTAATGTAGGCATTGAAAAATGGGTTTATAACACATGCAAATTATTATACATTCACACAGGAATATTAATAATATAAATACAATATTACACTATTCATGATATTTGTTCACAAACATATTAAAAAAATGTTTTTTCCATAATTATTGATTAATTACTCACATCTTCTAGATATTGCACATAGCATCCAAAACATAAGCGCAGGTGTCATTTGCAAAATGAGTTACGGTACTAACTGGATATTTCTAAAACTATTACCGACTTCAAAAAAGCAATCTAAGTATTCTATAATTAATACTGAACATTACTTGAGAAACGCCGAAAACGCAGTGAAGATTAAATTGTACTCGTATTACCAACATAAACTTCCAAATACGAAAATTTAGTATCAAAAATAATTTGGAAAGATTCATTTATTACTATAGTATAGAGATTTAGATTGTAGCCTTTAGAATGGAGCGGAGGGTATGATAAGATCTTATTTCTACGAACCTAAGAGATGTTTGAACGGCTAATTATATTACAGAAGAAAGTGGTGTTAATAAACAATTAAAACGCTTATGGTTTAGAAAAAATTTCGAGTCTTTTTAATGGGAAAATACCTTCGATCAACAATACTAACTAGATATCGGGTCGGCGCAAAAAATACGTCTCGATAAATAACAGCTCACTTGAGACGTGAGCTTTGCTTTTGTACGTGATCCGATATCTAGTTAGTAAGTATTGTTGATCGAAGCGCGCCGCAAACCGCGCATAACTTTTTGGTTCGCTAAGTTTAGTTAAATTAGGGGTTTTTCCGGGATTGCCGTAACACAGAAAAGAATCTAGGATCACATGCTGCCGTAATAATCTACGACACAAATGGTGAAATTTGCTGCCAACCTTTTATTGTCCACTGTTGTGCATGGGTCCTCAAAACATGTTCAGATGTTTCCAAACCGTCCATAGGGAGTCTGGCAAAGTTTAACGACTGCTATCTTATCGATAACAACCGGGATCGACGGCTTAATGTGTCCTCTAAAGCACAGAAGCGCGCATTTAATTCGCCACTAGCGGTCACCCATTATTGACCCAGGTATTGACCGCGCCCGATGTTAAGTTAAGCGCTTTTTCAATCCCTTGCGATCTAATCAAGTGCGCGCTTCACGGTGAAATTGGCATTGCAGTATTGAGAACTAGCTATTCGGATATCGCCGGCGATCGTTCAAGTACCCATAGGCATTAGATTAGACTCGATCTACTATTCTACACATATTATGTATATTTTTCTTTTAAACGTCGTTTAAACTAAATAGTGGATAAACAAAAGGCTAACTCACAACTAGTGAGAATGACGATGCAAACACATTGTTTGTTATTCTGTTATTTACTATTGTTAATGTTAATCGGACATCACACACCTTAGACTTTCGGTCCAACTATTTCGAAGCCAGAAGAAACTGACATAAAACAAGTTCTATGTTATAGGTACCGTATAAACTTTATTTTGTAGGTGTACTTTGTTTTATGATCGTGCTTTTATGACTGTTGTTTAAGACACTTCAATTTTATGTATTCTTATGTGGGACAGATTTAAATAGATAACGCAAGATAGCCTATCAGTGTGAAGACCAAGCGCGCAGCTTTTGCCTTACTACCTACTGAGATAAAAGAAGAAAAGAGAAGTCATGGGATTCCAGCATCAACGCGAAGCCGAATCAAAAGTAGGAATAATATGAATTATTCGATTAATTATTCATCATCATTCGAGTTCACTTGAACTCGTGTAATTATAATGAGTAGACCACAAATAGATTTTATTTCAGTTATCGGATTGGGGGAGTGATAAATCTGGTGTCCCGTGTGAACAACGGTGGTGTGTGGACTAAATAAAACGGCGACGACGGTTGCGCATTGCAGAAACTTCAAATATTTTGGGTACGGAAAGTAGGTACCTACATATTAGGTATATTACATTTGCGTGATCTATTTAGGACAATATCTGTGCTTGGCCTTTATTGAAGGTGCCTTTATTGAAGCCGGTTTAAGATTGAAGGCATAGCCCACAGAATTTTTTCCTAAATTGCGTAATTCGATTTCAAACCGCATTTCGAATAAAGAGCGATACAATATAAGCTTGACCAGTTATTATTCTGTAAAAAGCGACGGAAAAGTAAATTTCAACCGTTTTATTTTCCACTATCGATCAATTTAACAACGGAGCGATACTTTTGACGCGACGGCTCCGGAATTGGTATCAAAATCGCCCCAGGCTACTGTTAGGCTGTTTACAAAAGCAACAGAGTATCGTGGAATATTTTGGAATAAAATTTATAAATGATTGTGAAGTTTTTTGAAATAAAAATTTAAAAAAATTGCAGCAATTTTTTATCCGGTCGCCGATTTATAAAGCCGTTTTATGATGGATTTGGAAAATAGAAATCTCCTGCAAAGCTACGTTTGACTTACCGTAAGTAACAAAAAATTTAAAAACTATGCAATCCACATCAACGTTAATGCTCAATGTTGATGTGGGATTTGCATTTCCATTTCCAAATTTCCAGCATTTCCATGAACAAGTTTTTGTTTTGTCTCAGTAGGTCACAAATTCTACATACTGATGGGCCAACTAACGTTATCTATTTATCTGCTATCTGCCAGAAGCAAGTTTCACTAGCCAATGACAACCGTAGTATATAACATTTTGTTCCTCATTTTTCATCCCTGTAACTACAATACTCCAGCAAAGCGTGACAAGGTATAGCTCGTACAATAATTAAATTGCGGTTTTAATTGTATAAGCGTGAATTAATAACACACTGAAAATTTTCTGCATGTCATTCCAAACAACACGAAACATTACGTGACTACTTTACAGCTTGCTTTCATAGCAAAGTAAAAATAGAAACGTTAAATGCTTATTGTATGCGAATCGTGCATAGGCTGACGTAACCGGGGTTTGTATTTGACATTGAATTTATATGTAAAGCACATTATCGCGTCCTTTAAAAATCAATCAAGTTTGTTCTTGATTCGTAAAAGTGAAAAAAGGAGCCAAGTTCAGTTTTAAAAATATGCGTAGGTATCAATCCGTCCGATAAAAGAATATTGTAGATCTAAATGGGTGTCAAGAACTCTAAATAATCCTGAAACTGAACTGAATTGAACTGAACTGAACATTGAACAGCCCTTCATCGTTATTTTATATATATTATAAAAATAACTTTTCCACCTGAAATCGGGCTTTCGTGCTTCGGAGGGCACCTTAAGCCGTTGGTCCCGGTTGGTATCGATACGATAGCAGTCGTTAAACTTTGTCGGAGGCCCTATTAGCGGTTTGAAAACATCCGACACGGGTTGGACACTAGCCCGTTTCTCCACCAATCTGCATTAGAGCAGCGTGGTTGAGTTTGGCCCGGTACCCCCTGTTGTGAGGAGAGCCTCGTGCCCAACAGTGGGCAAAAAAGGGTTGTAGCCAACCACACATAAAATTTATGTCAATAGTGGATCACAATCGATCCCAGAATCCAGCACTTTCCTCCTTAAAAGAAAAATAATATGCAAAAAAATGAAAAGTTTCCAGCTTAGGCTGCAATCGCCCTTATTGTCCGTCGGCAATAGTTGTGAATAGGCCACTGGAATTATCCGCTGGCACGATGTTTCATCCAATTTGCATCGCTCTGTAGAATTCAATTTTTTCGAGAATAATGCTCCTCTATTTGTTAGTACAATTGCGCTGTGCAGTCGAGTGTAGCGTAAATTGAGCGGAAATCAACTGTGGATTAATGTAAAGTTATAAACTTAATTTAATATTACTTTAAGAAAAGAAAATAACAAAAAACTAGGTTTAAAACTTTTAAAATTTTTGACATAAAAATAAAACTAAAACTAGGTTTAAAAATTTTGACATAAAAATAAACCGCTAATTGCGAAACAAAACTTTTTTTAAAAATTGCAGGTTGATTATGTAGTACGGACATGCAGGTCACCTGATGTTAAGTGCGGAAATCCATTGTTATTCAAGTTGTATTTATATTTCTTTGCAACAATCCGCACACGTGGAACTTGTTTTGGTAT
>DWIY01000737.1:0-11877 GCA_018248615.1 Erynnis brizo brizo
CTCGCCACGCCCGCCAAGACACCTTATTTTTGACTTCTGCGCAATAACGGTCAGCGCTAGAGTTTTGTGCCGCGACTTGTACTTTGCTTTAGAGGCACTCGGTGATGTACGAGTAACAACATTACCGACCAGTCAACCTTTTAACCAGCTGAAAGACAACATGTTCTTCATGTCCTATGTTTCCCAACAGAAGGTGTGTTTGCCAGAAGTATTGGGTATGCCGACCATATTAGTCACCATGAGTAGCAATGACCTCAGATAGGGTAGGTATAGAAAAAAAAAGTTTATTTGTTAATTTTCCAACCATTCCAATTCAATACTTACCATTGCCATTGTCATTGAAAAATCAAATTTCATTGAAAAATCATGATAATGCCGTTATTATAACTTTATTAATTTCCAAAACCGTCAAATATGACAATTATGTAGACAGAACGAAACCATTATGATACAATTATGATTCAATTATAATAGTAGACCAGACCCAGGTGATCTGGATGCTCGTTTGTTAGTCAATTTCTAACAAAAATCGAGTAAATATCATCCCATCAAAATTTTAGCCTTAATAATATGATTATTGTACCAAGCCCTATCCTAGCTATATTACTGCCCTGGGGGACGTCACAGCCGCCGTTAATTACAGAAATTGGATCGAGCAATGAATACACAGCTATGGGCGTCATTAATGAATTATTGGACGCATTAGTTGCCAGCATTGAGAACGAAAATCAAACCATAGCTATACGAAGAGTAAATATAGATGTAAACGTCTGCAACAAATGTGGAAAAATATTATTCTTGTGTTTTTAGAATATCAAACATTTTGATTTATCTTTTGACATATCTTAAAGAACTTATAATATCTTAAACAAGATTCTGTATTTTGAATAAAACAATATTAAAATTGGCACGAATAAATATTTGCCTGATTTGACAACAATTAGACAATAGATAGATCTTTCTCTAACCCGTCGTAAAGCAGCATGTTCTTCATGTCTTGTGTTTCGGCTGGGGAGGTATAATGGTTGCCGGGGATACTTTATTTGAGGCGAACATCTTAGTCCTCGTGAGTAGCAAAGCACCCGCATAATATAATTATAACCTTCGATAACATTTCTTCTCTATTTAGAGCTGGGTTTGGGTGTCCAAGGTTTGCATTGGTCACGATAAGGTATTTTTTGCCATAAATAATTAATAATAAATAAGTTATTTATATAAAAGCATTAGGAAATTATTCTTTTGGCCGCTATAAAAATATTATTCAAGGCGAGTATTCTGAATGATTATGACATCAAGCACGGCAAAGCAATAGAAAATTTTATTAATTAATCTTTTATTATTGGCGGAACGTAATAACTATTGCTGTTGAGGCCAACAAAAACTATGCACAAGATAAAGATCAAACTGCTTTTAGATTAATTAAGTTTAATATATTTTCTGTAATCGTTATCGACATACCTAATTTTGATTTAAAAGTTTATAAAAAATATACATTTTTGTGTTTGTATCTTTTTTCACGCTGAAATATTCAACTGACTGAAATGTCATGAAATTTTGTTAATAGCACAACATTTGTAACTCTCTTTTGAAGTTGGCAGCGCACCTAAAAAAAACTCAAAAATATCATTATTCTATCTATACAAGCAACAAAATTGTAAAATCGTGATACGTAAAATTGAGATCTTTGATTACTAACGCTATAGAAAACTACAAAATGTATGAGAATGGCATAATCAAACGCTAAGTCACGTGATCAGAAAAAACGAAACGTTAAATCGCGTCGAAGATAAGACGTCAAGCTGAAAGAAATCGCATTAAACGATCAAGGACAAATACAAAAAATTGTGTAAATAATGAGTATTAAATTCCATTCCTCATTTCGGCTGCATATTTAACAAACATAGTAAACGTACTAACAAGAAAATCATCTTTAAATAAACTGAATATACATAGTAATCATGGAGCGTCTCATTAAGTGTTAATTAGCCCAGCCTTTGACATGGTCTTCGCTGGCTTACGTTCCTTTTGAAATGTAAGGAACTTGTCGTATCGTTGGCGAGCAACTATAACGATGGGAAAGATGAAACATTTAATAGATAAGTAGATAATAATTAAATAAAGAATTACGGTTTTAGACCACCGCTAGAGTGATAAAAATTGTAAAGGAATTTTATTCCATGGACTCTGTGCGAATGGTAGATAAATTAAGTGACGAAAATCTTAGCAGTCATTAAAATGAGGGTGTATCAATCCAGACATTACATTGGTTTGCTAGTTGGAAATTTCACATAACACTAAATGATAAACACGCCATTAAATAAAAGGGGGAATAAAAGAGGATTCTTCGATTTTTTTAATATCTAATTCAACATTAAATTTTATAATCTTTTCTACTGAGACACAACACGAAATAATGTTGTAATAACATTTGACGTTTTTCTTAAAGCCTTCGTAATACAGATGTGTTTATGTTATGAGTTAGTTATCTTAATAATTTATCAATACAAAATGATTTTTTTAAACAGCTCTTAAAATAATTTAAAATTTTATCGCTTATCGCCAAATCGTTTGCTGTGACAACACGGAAGCAAGTCAGTCTGCCATTTAGACTTACATTTTGTGTTCTAGATATTTTAATAGATTGTGGAGCTTTGAGGAGAAATATTTTATTTCTGTTGACTAGTTACGAATAAAGAAATTTAAGGCGCATTTATTTTCCTTTGAATCCATGGCTTATTATTTTATAAGTAATAAATATTATATTTTTAGTGCTAGATAGAAGCTATTTAAAAATTCTTTAATATAAAGGTTGAAAAGAAATGTTTTAATGATGCAATGATTTTTTTTGGAAAAAAATCACATATTTAATCCGACATTTATTTAATAATATTTCTAATGAGTCATTCAATACAAAAATCTTGTAAAGTACGCATTGGTCTGATAACGACGGCATTACAGGCGGACATTGTTATGCAAATCTCAAACCGGTGCGATTCCCCACGGGCGAGGCGATAGAGCCGCGCGGGTTATAGCGCTTACAATAAATTCTAACAAGTCATCAATGGCTAGTATTACTCGTACGAAAGATAATTGGTACATTTTACCATTCTTAATTAATTTTAAAATATAATTCCCATTAAAAAGAGTTTTGAAAGCCGTCTAAAACTCAGCTCAACTTAGAATTGAAAAATAAAAACGCGACCAAAAGATCCTTCAAGAATTGTGGGCACTATACTTGCCCGAAAGTTACAATTGGTACTTTTTTACCATTCTTAAATAATTTCAAAATATATTTCCAATAAAAGAGGGTCTTCAGTACTGTCTGAAAACTCAGTTTAACATCCAATATCTATTATACAAATATACACAAAGCTCTTTTAGGAATAAATCCTGATGTTTACATATTAAAAAAATGTTTTACAATACTTTTTATACATTGATACGAATTCGAATCAATTACTTATTCAATTTTATTAAAATTTAATGTACAAAACCTTAAATGCAAGAGATCAATATTTTAAAGTGTGGTGAGATAATGGCAGCAATACAGCTCGTATTGTTATGTAAATCTCAAATCGGTGGCGATTCTCCAATAGATGAGGCGATTGAGACGCGCGGGCAAATGGCACATTTAGAATTCTAGCTGATTATAGACTAGTTTTATATAATATGGTGATAACTTATTTATATAATAAGTTAAATAATTGAATCCAATAAAGGGGGCATCTATAAAGATGTAATGATATTGAAAGTTAAAATAATGGAGCCAAAAAGAGAAAAGAAATTATTTACCTGGATTATAAAACCATAGAATTAATTTAATTGCGTTGCTTTTTTAGCAAAAGCACAAGGAATACAATTTTAGCCAGCATCTTAACATACTTTTCTTCTTAATTGTTTCTGTTGAATTATAAAATTGCCCAATAGTTAACACGTCACACATTGCAAGACTTATTTCAGATCTTATATTTTAAACGCCGTTTTGTTATTCTATTTTTTGTGTTTTGAATACATTTTGTATATTTTAGGTTATGTGGCTTTTATATTAAGGGTTTGTAAATAATAAATAGTGTTAATATCTTACTGTGGCAACCCTTCGGAGTGCTACGCGCCAACGTCGCATTCCGGCGCGTTACAGGTAGTGTGGCAACCCTTCAGAGTGCTACACACAGTAGTCGTCGGCCGCCCTCGATCCGCGATGCACACGTCCCCGCGCTTCCTAATGTCCGTGGTTCTATGTATCACGTGCTATTATTAAGTACTTTTGTTAATAAATTTACTGTTAATTACTACTCCGCTATAAATTGGCAGCCCAACGTGACGCCGAACAAAGTGTTTAAAGTTTTAAAGACATTACGCATCAATCTTTCGATCAAAGTGATCCTAGTGTTTTTTCGTAACGAACGTTTGACTAGTTTGAACTGGATTTTGTGTCGCAATAGTTTGTCGGGAAGACTTTCGTTTGCGTATCCGTGCCTACTAGTTTTCGTAAAACACTATTGAGGCTTTAAGATGTGATGAGTACATAACTTTGTGGCAGTAGTAATTAGTAAATTCTGTGTGAACCTAAGTGCGTTTAGGACTTGTTTTACGTTTCGTTGTGGAAATTAGTGCATCGAAATCATTCGAAATTCGAGTTTCAAGGTTGTTACCTTGAAATATACATTACGTAACTTGTACGTGACCTTGTTAACTCGTAGGATTGAAATTCGAACTATAACGGATGAGATTGTGGCACAATAACTTTCCTTTGTTAAAGTCTGTTTACTTTAAAGTTGAAATAGTGGAATTCGAACTAAATAGTGTTGTTGTTGGACTGGAATAGTGTTGTTGTTGAAATCAACGGATGTTTGTTTGTTCGCGTGTGTAATTTAATGGTTCGGACTCATCATGCCGTTAACTAGGAGCGAAAGTGCACGTGCTCAGTGTTCTTCGGCTACGAACGCCGACGATGTTGGTGACAGCTCACGTGACGACTTGCCACGCGAGATGGAGTCCGCGCTGCTCGGTGCGAGGTCCGCGCCTGGGGCAGGCCATACGTCGGTTGCGTCCACGGATGTGGATGCGCCGTTTCTTGCTCATGCGGCCGCAGCGGCAAACTGCGCGCCGACTGCGACATCTTCGATCACTATGTCTAACGAACAGTTTGCGATGTTATTGCAAACTCTCCAACATCAACCGTTACCTTCGGCGACTCCTTCATCGGGTAACTTTGCCAGGTGCACGGCGAGGTTTGATGGAGCTAAGGACAGTGATGTTCTGTCCTTCGTTGATGCTGTGGAAATATACAAAGAATGTGTGTCCGTGGAGGATACAATTGCGCTGCGCGGTTTACCTATGTTGTTGACAGGGTTAGCAGCTACGTGGTGGCAAGGTGTCAAGCATTCCGTGACCAGTTGGCCGCAAGCAGTGGAGCTGCTCAGAGAGACCTACGGGCCACGACTGCCACCGCACCGCATATACCGTAAGCTCTTTGAAAAGGAACAAGGTGAGGAACCAACTGATATATTTATCTGTAGAGCTAGAGCTTTGATTGCCCAGTTACCGCCTGGGTCACTTTCGGAAGAGGTCCAGTGTGACATGTTATATGGCCTCCTTCATCAGAGAATTAGGACAAAGGTACCTCGAGGGTCATTTACAACCTTCGAACAGTTGCTGGCGGAAGCCAGACGTGTAGAGGATATTTTAGAAGAAAGCCGACCGCTACGCAGGACCGGAGAACCGCAGGCTTCTTCATCATCAGGTCCGATCACTTCTTCAAGTTACCATAAGCCTAAGTGTGGCTATTGTAAGCAGTATGGTCACATTAAAGCGGCGTGTGGCAGGTTACAGGCCAAGTCTGAGCATAGAAGTAACAGTCCACCTGAGGTTAAACCGAAGCTACCAATCACCTGTTTCGGATGCGGCGAACCAGGAGTGGTGCGTTCGAATTGCACCAAGTGTAAAGAGGCAAAGACTGTTACGTCGGCTTCGATCGTGTTTCAATCAGTGTCCGCGTTAGGTAGTAGTGAAGTGTTAGATCCGCGTATGCGTCCTGTGTTAGATATAGAAATTTATGGTGAAGTGGGTAGTGCGATCGTAGATACCGGTGCTAGACACTCGATAGGCAGTATTAGTTTAAGACGACATTTGGATAATTATTGTCATAAATTTGATACAACTGTAACAAACCTTAAGTATGCCGATGGGCGGGTATGTGTGCAGAGTGTGGACGTTGCGCGCGTAAATGTTACCGTGTCCGGTGTTATTGTTCCGGTACAATTTATAATGTTGCCACAGGCAACCGAAACTCTATTAGGAATGAATTTTATTAAAGACGCGGGCATGGTACTTGATTTTAGTAACAACGTTTGGTTCTCAAAATTCTCTCATTCGCGTAAACCATTGTGCTCTGAGATCACTCGGGACCTTGATCACCTAACCTGCTCGTCGGTGGGTCTCCGCAAGGGGGAGGGGACTCATTTATCGCCAGATGAGCGTCATAAGCTTTCCTCTCTGCTTTTATCTAATCGAGATCTTTTTGAGCCAGGGGGAGAAGCCACTCAATTTGCGATGCACAGAATCGATACAGGAGAGGCGTTACCCATTGCAAGTCCACCGTATCGAGTTACTCCTGTCAAGAAGGAGATGATACGTAATGAATTGGATAAGATGCTCGAAACAGACGTTATTGAAGAAGCTGAGTCGGAATGGGCTTCGCCCGTGGTGTTAGTTCCGAAAAAGAGCGGTGACATTCGCTTCTGCGTCGATTACCGAAGATTAAATAGTGTTACACGCACGGATAAGTATCCGCTTCCCGTAATTGATGATTTGATACAATCTACCAAAGCCAATAGTGTTATGTCCACTATCGATTTAAAATCCGGTTATTGGCAAATAGAAGTTGCCCCTGAAGATCGTCATAAGACGGCATTTACAACGCCTTTTGGAACATACCAATTCAAGAGAATGCCGTTCGGTTTGAAAAATTCGCCGGCTACGTTCCAGCGTCTAATGGATCGTTTTCGTTCCGGACTAAAGGATATAATCGTCATAGCATATCTAGACGACCTGTTAGTTATCTCTCCGGATTTAGAAACTCATTTGCAGGACTTACAAGCGGTATTTGATCGTCTTCGCATTTTTAATTTGAAGGCCAATAGGGAAAAATGTTCGTTCGCCAGGGAACGGGTTTCTTATTTGGGCCATGTCATTACTACGGAGGGTATAGAACCAGATCCGTCCAAGGTTCAAGCAGTCATGAACATGAAGTCCCCCACAAACCTTAAGGAACTGAAGACTTTCCTTCAAACTTGCTCGTGGTTTAGGAAGTTTATTCCTCAATTTTCACACTTAGCTCAACCGCTTACAAATTTAACCAAGAAGAATCGTCGTTGGCAATGGGGAGATACTGAGAATTCAGCTTTTGAACAGTTGAAACAAAGTTTATCGTCAGCTCCTATCCTTCTGCAGCCTGACTTCGAACAACCGTTCATCCTTCGTACGGATGCTAGTGCATATGCGTTAGGCGCAGTTCTCCTGCAAGGGACAAGCCCAAAGGATGAAAGACCAGTCGAGTATGCAAGTAGATTATTAACCCCAGCTGAGCGGAATTACCATACAACAGAAAGAGAAGCTCTAGCAGTCGTGTGGGCATTAGATAAGTTTAGAGGTTACCTGGAGGGAGCTCAGATAAAGGTGGTGACGGACCATCAGCCATTGAAATGGCTTCTCTCCATAAAGACTCCAAGTGGTCGTTTGGCCCGATGGGCTATGAAAATACAGGCTTTCAACCTGGTCGTAGAATATACCCCAGGTAGATGTAATTTGGTTGCGGATACCTTGAGTCGACCTGTCTGTGAGGAAGCCAAACTAGATGTCACGTCTGCGAGTAGTTGTGACATTTGCCTTGTAAGTGTGGACCTACCTCACCGTGGTCCTGAGGAACTAAGGGAAGCACAAGTGGCAGATTCAGAAGTTAATAAAATTATCCAGGATTTTGAAAACAACGAGGCAGATCGATGGATCGATCGTGGCTATTATATGTCTCAAGGAATCTTGTATAGAGTAGATGCAGATAATGACACCGAAGAGCCGCAACTTGTAGTGCCGGAGTCGCTGCGTGAGGAAATCATGAAACAGTTGCACGATGCTCCTACTGCAGGCCATTTAGGTCTTGAACGCACTCTTAAGAAGATTCAAGAGCGATATTATTTCCGCAATATGCGACAGTTTGTTGCAAAGTATATAAAGTCCTGTGATCTTTGTCAAGCTTATAAGCCGAGTAACTTGAAACCGGCAGGTTTACTACAAACTCCAGTTCTTCATCAGCGGATGGAAGTTTTAGCTATGGATCTATTTGGTCCACTTCCTGAGGGGAGTCAACAAGAGAAATGGATTTTCTTAGTAGAAGATACCGCTACCAGATGGGTGGAGATCTTCCCATTAGTAAACGCTAATGCAGAGAATTGTGCCAAAATTTTAATTGAAGAAGTTTTCCTTCGTTACGGCTTCCCACGTCGTATTATTTCGGATAATGGCACTCAGTTTGTATCAGCTGTGATGCAAAAGGTTATGTTAGTGTTGGATATTAAGCAGAGTTTGATTCCTGTGTACCATCCGGAAGCTAACCCGGCCGAACGGAAAAATCGGGATATGAAACAGATGCTTTCTATGTTAGTTGGTACGGAACATCGTAACTGGCCAGAAAAGTTACCGGCAGTTCGTTTTGCGTTGAATAGCGCATTTAATCAAGGCACTGGGAAGACAGCAGCCTTTCTTATGTTTGCTCGAGATTTACGTTCTCCGCTTGATGTTGGAACTGATCTCCGAGAGATCGTGAAGCGTGAGAATTTTGTACCGCAGATAACCCCTTACCTGGAGAAGTTCTCTCGCATCCTGAAAGAGGTTAAATGGCGTACTGAAAACCAACAGGATCGTCGAAAGGAGATGGCAGACCGGGAACGCCGTCCGGCACCTTTGTACAAAGTAGGTGATAAAGTCTTTGTAGAGACTCATCCGGCGAGCAGTGCTGCTAAGGGATTTACTGCTAAATTTGCACCACGACGGGAAGGACCGTTTACTATTTCCAAGGTCATTGGGCCTACTTCTTACTTAATTGCTGATAGGAACGGGGCTACTAGAGGAAAGTACCATGTCAGCGCGTTAACGCCTTATTCGGGTTCTTCTGCGCTCGTCAAGCGTAGAGTTAGAGGACGTCCAGCCAAGTCACCGCCGGGTCGTTCTGGTGACTTGGAGGGGGAGGTTGTGGCAACCCTTCGGAGTGCTACGCGCCAGCGTCGCATTCCGGCGCGTTACAGGTAGTGTGGCAACCCTTCAGAGTGCTACACAAAGTAGTCGTCGCCCGCTCTCGATCCGCGATGCACACGTCCCCGCGCTTCCTAATTTCCTTGGTTCCATGTATTACGTGCTATTACTAAGTACTTTTGTTAATAAATTTACTGTAATTTACTACTGCGCTATATTACTCTACTCTTACAAATTTTCACGTCAAACAACCTCATCCCTGACCTACAATATTGCTCGTGGTATTAAATCGGCCGATCGCTTCCATCGCCGAGGGAAATCGCTGCCGAGTTCAGATCACCATAACAAAGAACAGTATTGCTCTCATTATTGGCTCTTGCGCAAATTTCAGTATTACTGTATTTTCCGATTTAACATTGAATATATTGAACTTATTAAAGTTGCACTTGATTTACCTACATAAAAGTGGCTCTATAAGTAATATATCTTTCAAAAATTTCAATCTTTTTCTTAAGTTGTCCAAATAAATGTTTAAAAGCTAGTCTATTTTTAATAATTTCTCAAGAAACAATTTATCAATTTTAATAATAAGTAATTTTAAGGTTTTATTGATACAAAAACAAGCTGCGCCAATTGCTAAATACTTCAGGAAGTAAATAATTAAGGGGACGGATGATTCATCACACATCTTGTAACAAATTAATTTCTGTGTTACTCGATCAGGCGAATCCGTCCACTGAAGCCGTCAACTTATTGGAGTGTCATAGTCCGCCATTGTTATGGTAATCGCTAATCGCCTCGATCCCCGCTGGCGGGCGATTGTGCGATTTGATAGCGTATTTAGCATTCAGCTGGATCGCGATACTGGTGTCTTTCAGCGATTTAGGTGATTTGTTGGGGGATCTATTTTGCTTTGTTGAAGAAATGGGCTGTTGTTGTAAGCGCTTACAATCCCCCTAAAATGCTGTTATTGATTGAATTGAAATGTTTTTTCGCAACTTGTGATTACATAGTACAATAAATAAGTAAATAAATCTCAAAACAAAGCAAAATCGTCATGCAATTCCAACTATGCGCGTTGGATCTTCCGCAGCGCAAAAACCTGGAATTCAGGGCGCAGTTCAATTTCTACTTTTAAAATAATCAAGTTAAAAAAATAAAGGAAAAAGGCGAACAACGCGGTTTAGTCATTATTACGCCAGCCATCTGTGTACAACTGTGGCTTTACCGGAAATATTTTTTCCGGGCAATGAAATGGTAAAACTTTTTTCAACTTTTTCATTTGCAGTTTACTGGGAAAAAGTTCACTGGGTGGGTTTTTTTTACAAAATTTGTTTTTAAAGTATGCAAGATGTACAGATGCGTAATAATATGATAAAATGTTTTTGGTAACAAAAGAATTGGATTCAAAAAAAATGTCTCAAAAAGAGCGTTAGAGAATTATTTTGTGAGAAAATTTATGCTTTGTTTTTAATAACCTGTACTTATTTAAGTAGTTGAATTTAGTAATAGAATAATTTAGTTCGTTGTATATCCGATGCGTGTGATCCGAGCACGAAAAAGTAGGTTTTTTATTATACATAGCGAATTATTATATTGGAATACGTTACGTTTACATAATAATATAAGAATTTAGTTAAAAAAAACTAATTTTACTTTAACGTCTAAATCCCTGCTGGCTATTACCGCTAGATAGCCGCTCGCATTAATGCAAGTAGGTGAAGAGCTCTTGGCAGATTTCGATTCGGCTCCTAGACTATTTCGTGTTTTTCGTTGGCTAGTGCTGCATTTGGAGTCTCCTTATTTTCTTTGTAAATTTTATTTTGCAGCTCTTTGTTTATTCATCAGACTTAGAATGTTCTAGAATTTCATATTAAGGTAGAGGCAGAATACATTATTTCCTTCACTTTAATTTAAAAAATATTTCCAGGTTATTTATACAAATATAGCTAATGAAGATTGTTTCTTAATTAGAGATTTCTTATATATTATTATGCTATCTGATCAGAACTATCCGTTACATCACATTTATTTCACAAACATAGGTGCATACCATTGTTGTTGCACCCTTTGTTGTCAAGTGGGCATTGATTATATTAATCTGAATAAAAAAATCTATGGCGGTATTCACTGAATGGTGAAAACCGCAATAATATTGGTAAACCGTTTATGGGTCCCATGCATTAATAATAATTTAGTATTAAAATTAAATGAAATAAAATATTGTTGGTGTAAAACGCGACATCAAATCTTCTAGCGGAAATATGGTGGCTAAATTTCCTCCATCTAGAGAGTCCACCTATTACCTAGATTCAAATGAGATTCCCGCTCATATTAATGCAAGTAGGTGAAGTGCGCTTGGAGTATTCCGTTTCCAGCCCCTTGACTATTTGCTCTTTTTTCGTATCAGACATGACACCATTCGGAATGGATGCGAAACTCGCCACTTAAGTCGTGAAAAATATTTTTTGGCCAGAAAATATTCATTTAGAACTTTAAAATTAAATTGTAAAATACTGTTAAAATTGAGAATAAAATTGAGAAAAATGTGCGATATATCCGCCTCTTTTATGTTTAAACCAGTAAAATGTAATGGGAAATGTATTTTGAATATTAAAAAAAATCATAAAG
>DWIY01000738.1:0-11877 GCA_018248615.1 Erynnis brizo brizo
GCATTGACGACTGTTTAATTTACTGTGCGATACATTGTCGTAAAGTCGTTATATTTTGCAAAAAGCCCAGTAGACGGACTTGCCTCTCAGACGGACTTCCGCACCTTGACTATAGTACAAAAGTACAAAACAAAAAGAAACATGTCTACATCTATACATACATACAATAATAATAAGATAAACAAACATAATTAACAAAAATATAATCAACTGGTTAGTATGGCTCATAGTGCGGTTTTCCTTACTAAGCACTTTTAAACGTCAACACTCTTAATGAGTCAGAGGTAATACAATTTTACACTAAAATACTAAATAAAACTTTTATTTTACAGATCAATACTTAACACACACAGTAACACTAACGCTATTATCGGCTACAAAGTTGTGGATTGCACCAGATAGCCGACATGGTCAATTTGCATATTTACGCGTATCTTATGCTAATCTGACCATCACAGAGCTTGATGGTACCGCTCGCCATAAACGTTAAGATAGGGTTTAAATTGTAGGTATACAATGCAATGCAGTAATACCTACTCTTTATTAATTGTGCATAAAACAAATAATAATGAATAAACAAATGTAATTATATTGGACGAGGAACAAAAAGGCGCTAAATAATATATAAATCACTCAAATACATAGGTACCTACTACGTATCACATAGATTCCGTATGCATTTATAGTGAAATTACACAGGGCAATATAATATATATTTTTTTAAATATACAGAGTACCTGCAAAAATCCATTCGCTTGAACTGTAATGACTAAAACTAAATCAAACCCCAACATTACCTATATGTACGAATAGGTATTATGTAGCAGGACCCTTTTGGCAACTTTTTATAGCGGCAACTGCGCGAAACAAGTTTGGCAATCAGCCTGAAAGTTGTGCCGACACATTATTTATCTGATAAACGACGAACTTTACCTACATTTCTATTTAATAATGAAGTACATAATAATTTAATAATTCATAGAGGCAATAAATAAATCCCTTTAAAATTGCCGAAATGACCTTCCTTGATAATGACAGGTACTTATACTTTTGTTCATGAAACAATGAAGTAACAAGGACTTTTGATTCGAAACCTTTTCTTCGCAGTTAATGTAGCGCCGGCGCCAGACATAAGTACCATTTCAACACGCAGACCATAATGTAGTCACACTCAAAACTCTGAATTGAAACCGCAACCAGACTTATATTTTATCTCTGTCGGCGAATTCGAATCTCATTTCTACTATTTATTTCTATAAAATTAAATCAAAATACATGTTACTAAAAATTGGAATATGATTAAAAGTCGGATAGTCAACGATTCAATTAAAAGTAGAGGAAAAATTGAAGTAATTTATTTTAACTTCAATTATTATTATGACACGAGATAAAGATGTACGTGTATTGTAGTCATTTTTACCTACATACAAACAAGAATAAAACAATATTACCTATTTCTGATTTGCTCGTGAATAAAACATCTCGTTTTTACCTTCCAATGTAAATTACTTCTGTAATCTGTGCACAAGGTTGTTGGTACATTCGTGGAAGAGCTAAACTAAAATAAATTTAAGTTTTCCTGCTGTGATTAATGTTTTCATTACAGTTTAGCGTTTTTTACAGCCCGTGTTTTATCTGTCTAAATGTAATTATACCTACTGCGCTAAAGTAGTTAACGTATACATGATAGCTCAGTGACTTAGAATTTGTCCGGAGGATCGAGGGTCCGGATTCGAATTCCAGTAGCAATGACTTTTAACAAAATCAAAATATAGTTTGCTGTATTGATGAAGGAAAAACATTATGAGGAAACCTGCATGCATGAGAGTACTTCAAAACGTTATCAAAAGCATGTGAAGAAGGCCTGAAGACCTGAAGAGATGGATGGACCATCTCATTATGAGAGGAGACTCTACAGTCATTAATGGGTCGCAGGACGCTCTGAGATTGTTCTTTTTAATTTAACATTTGTTGCCGGTTCAAGCGTAAAAGCCCGTGACAGACAACAGAGACATAGTAATAGAATTCTTCTTGTCGCCCTTTGGTTACGGAACCCTAAAAACGTGGTGTGGAAGGATCTGAGAAACAATTGCATTGATACCGTGTTCCGGTCTTTGCTTGTTCCATTGTTGGGTAGCCTCGCCTTTCACTCGGCTGGCGAATTGTAACAAAAATCCGATAGGGCCGCTATTCTTGCGCTCTTTAGCCTCGATTGGCTTCATTTTAAATAATTGAATCAGTTGAGTTGAGTATTTTATATGTAGAGCTGATCAGAGTATGTACCTAATCATAACCCTACGGTTTCAGAATTGATTGCCTTAACTGTCTCCGAAGAGTATTTTTTGTAAGTAATTACACTCACGCTCATACGAATATCAAGTTGTGTGAACCACAAATATGGTTCAAAATTTCAATTTCCTAGATTGAATATCTGCAGTGGCCCTCGGGCTTGCTGCAATGCTTACTTGATACTAACCTGCAGGCTGTCCTACTTTGAGGAAATTGGAATCTTCCAATACGAAAAGTTAAGCTTTTCAGTGAACCAATAACTTAATGGCTGAAAGTTTTCAAATCAAAGAGTTTTCAAAATAAATAGGTAAGGCCTGCAGAGCTAAAAATATCGGATTGCCTTAAATAAAATATCGAATAACAGTGACTAGGTTAAGTGATATGAGGTAAATAAACAAAATTAAACTTCGGTACTTTCTAGAAATGTTTCAGATCTTGACACGCGGCAGTGTGTCTAGCCAAGTCCAAGCCAAGAGGAAGAAACTGACGACTTAACGTCGTTATGTCGTTATATTATATGAACCATTTAGAACTTTTTTTTTATTTTGCGACTAGACTCATCTTGGAAATGATATAAAATTAAATCAACCCCCATCTTCTAAATTACTAGTGATAATTGTGCAGCCAGTGTGCAGTTACACTGGGAACTAATTGTATAGAATTTAACCAAATTAGGTGTCTAAACAAACTGGATGATGCAACTGCAGCGTACTTAATGCAATAATTATTGCCATTACGTGCTTAAAGCCTCTGTGACTCCTTGCAATCAAATAAATTACATGTAAAAACCGTTAGCAAACAAGTGCATAAAAAGGTTATATGCAATAAAACATTACTGTTCCTACACAGTAAGTAAGTATTTCATGCAGTAGACAAAAACTTGGGTAATATTTGACGATAACTTAATTTCATTTTACTTGTACTGCAGCAGTTGCTATTTTAAAATTGTATATATTTATTTGTGTTTTATTGTATTAATATTGCATACATAATTAATATTCTGCATTATAATGAAACAAATAAAAAGTTAATTGTAAGGTAAGAGGGTTCCTAGAACTTATTCTTTCGGAAATGACAGAGTTGGATGATAGAGCTCGATTGATCGAATACCTAAAACTTAATTTTAATCTACTTAATTTAATATTAATCGTCTAAATTTTTTTTTTGTTTTGCCGTCATTATTAGAATTTCGTTTGCCAGAACTCTAATTCACAATGTTTGCCATAGACACTTGAACTACATTAACTCTTAGTAAATTGACGTAATCACAATGTAGTAACCACCTTATGTAACTTACTCGTAGTTTAACTAACACTACGTACAGTGAACCCGAGTGGGTGTCTAAATTTGCTAATACCATAATGTGAAATTGAGAACAATTAGATACCACTTTTACAAATGAACATTATAATAAGAGTCGCGTAATCTTAAAATAGAAACTTTTAATCAAAAACAGTGCATGATTAAAACAAAAATCTTAATTTAGCTGTAGAGAACGTTTTTTGCCCATTCCTTTACCTACAATTTCTTTAAATATGGGAATGAGCGCCCTCTTATAAGTCGTCATAACTCGAAAGTCTAAAAATTCTAATAAATGTTACAGAAACATTTTTATACCTAATATAAAAGGAGCAACCACTGCAGTCCATGGACAAACACATCCCATCTTAAACAAAATTTAAATTATCTAAGGTCATTAATTAATGCTGTACCAATTAATGCTTTGGGTATACCAAAATATCAAGAAAGACATTCCTAGGGCAACGACACATTAAAAGATTACAATAATTGATATCCCGGAAAAATATTTGCTCTTTATTTCCTCTCGAGCTTTTTACTTAATGCTCGATTCTCCGTCACAGAGACAAAGAAATTTTTCTCAGTGGTAAGTCAACCAGTCGCAATTCAAAAAAGTCGATACTAACGGATTTCTTTTTGCAATTGATTGTATCATAAAAATGCCTTTTTCAGTTTAAGATGCTGTTAAACTTTTATAGATAAACATTGCTATAAATTCTGGCCGTAACATTTAATGTTCTCGGTTTAAATGAGCGCTAAAATTAAATAACTGTGGTTCGAAAGATGAAACTTTAAATAGAACCTCGATTGTTCGAAAATATGTAGTTTCATTTTCAAGATCATAGTAATTTTAAATAAACAGGTCAAGCTAAATAAAACCGTTTAATAATATTAAATTGATAATGTAGGAAGCAAAAAAAAATATTTTTCTAGTTTTCTCTTATTAGTAAGAAAGTATTTTGTTCTTCCAACCAACCAAGTCACTTCGCCAACAAACTTTAAACACTCTATAAAACAGAGTAATATCAGTTAAAGTTGCTCCAATTAACTTTATTTATTTTGTTTTCTATCGTCTAAAATCCATAAAGCAATAATTAATTTAAATTTGGAACATGTCAGTTCCATATTTAAACTAATATTTTTTACGCACGAAATGAATCCTTACGTGACTAGGGGGAAATAGTTACGTATGGATTCACGCCAGCTAATGACAATACCATGTTGTGCTGTCAACGCTGGATATGACTGACAATAGGAGGGTGTGGCGAGCAGTACATAGTCAAACCCTTATAACACTTCAAACAAACTGTAACTTTAATGTTAGATGCGTGCTGTATACTTAGTATGTTTTGTTTGGGACCCTTAAATACAAAAATTATTATTATAACCATGATTTTGGGTATCAATATGAGCCTCCACAAAAAATTTAACACGAAATTTCAATTACAGCAACAATTTGAATGACTGTCGAAAATGAATAAACATTTTCTTTACTCTGCTAAAAGTCATAAGTAAAGCTGGACAAAAATCGCACTTTATGTAAACACCCAAAATTAAAAACACCTTTTTAATATTCTAATTGCCACAAAGTCTGACCTATTTCCTAACAAACAATTCAAAATTAAAGTTATGCGAATAAAAGTCCGTTTTAATTGAGACAGCAGGCAGATTACGCTTTTTAATTAGCCTGCGGTGTAAGACAATGAGAAAAACCATGTCTTTTTTCTGGTTTTAACCTTTATTTATTTTTAACCGCCATTCGTGTAATTTGCATTTAGCTTATTGTTGGGAATGGAGACTACCACTGAAATTCGCACCCAGACCTCTCAAACAAGAAACTGAACTCTTGCTACTAGATTATCACCATCTATCACCGGCTATCATCATCTATCACCGGGCATCACCTGTTTTCCGCAAACAATACAAGAATTATATTTTTCACAAATTTGAAAATTGTTAAAATCTTCTCAGTCGCTATAGGCGAAGGACTAATATTAAGTGTTCTACTGCTGTACCTACCCTCTCTAAGTTCCTAACCGATAGTTTGATGAAAGCAATTGACCTTTAAGCTAGGGTCGAGGTCAACTAGGTCAGCTAAATCGGCTTAGTTCACTTTGTCTAGAACTTGTCTTCAAACATTGAAAGTTTGGATTTAGTTACACACTAAATTGCACAAGTTAATCGTTGTTCTAAAATTAGCCTCAATTCCTTAATTCGTATACTAAACTTTCTGAATTAAAATTGCTACTATTTGGCACCGGTCTAAGTCTAAACAGCCATAATTTTTCAAGCTTTTCAGCCAATATTTTAGGCCAAATTCTAATGTAATCCAATAAAAAACTATAACTAGATTTTTGTAGAATTTTGAAAAGTTACTACCTGCTTCTAGCTATCCATCGGATTTCCTATAAAATGATAAACAAACACAATAACTGAACATTAAAAAACTTAAAATACAAGACTTGATGAAACATCGCTACAACGGAAAGTGACTCCATCAATCAAAATTATTTGCAAGAACCGTATCCATTCTTCTTTCCTTACTTACAGCAATCTGTTTCAACTCTACTCAGATCCTCACGTAGCACAATAATTGTTTGTGACTAAACTAATGGTCAGTCACGTAAACTTTGCGAAATGGTGGCACAAAGGTAAAAAAATTGAGTAACTTTAATGAGGCAATGCGACACGGCGAAGCACTAAGTACGGCGACCACAGATATACATCGACTTTTTCCTTTAATCATTCAAGATTGAAACAAGTCTAATATCATAAATACTACTTATATTATGTATAGACATCAATGTAATGTAGCTATATCTAGTCAAACTGACAGAGAAGAATAGTCATTCATCATTAACCAATCCATTATATTCGGAATATTATTATGTAACCAAAACCCCCAATCCTAATAGTACTAAGGCTGAATACTAAAGTTCAAACGAACGTAATGCTTCATCAGAGAAATAAACCATAATGAACACCTTCGTCTAACGACTAACGCGCGCTGTGTACACCAATGAAACAAGCCACAATCTTCGAATTACCCGATAACATTCATAGAGTTGAATCCGCGAGCATTTACCAAGAAATCATAAGTCAAGGCTAATCGCGATACCAACCTGCTATTACAGTCACTGCTGACCGATAGTCCGCGAAAGCTGCGTCACGGATAGACAGACATTATCTCCATTAGTAGGTAGTAATTCTCCTAATGCCACAATTACCCGAACTTCTGCCTTCGCCCTGCGATCACGATCGGAATGGAATAAAACAATGCTGCTTCGTGATCATGCTGCCCTAGTTTCTTTGTCCAAATTACAAGACTTCCCAATCACACTTTTTTGCCACTTCCAGTTTCACTCTTTTTAGCGGCTGATCATAATGGGATTACTTAGTTACACGTCAGTTCATAAGAAATTTATAAAGAGTCCATTCCTTTCTTTTGTAAGCAGGAAGTAAGGTGTTCTTTAAATATCTACTGTTGGTGATAAGAATATAATAATTGTGGTAATTTAACTCGTCTTGTAACTATTTGTAGCCTCTAGAAATTTTACATTCTTTTGAATGTAAAATTTCTAGAAAATATCTGGCACTCGGTTGAAGCTTTAAAGGTCTTAAGCGTCTTTCCTAAAGTAAAAAATAACTTGTTAGTCCTGTTAACAACGAAACGCACCTGATCTCATAATAAAGCCTGGGTAATATGTTTCCTTAATTAACTTTTACAAGCAGCGGCAAGCGCTCTATCTTCAAAATGGTCGCCTTTATTGCCGCTAGTGGAGTAGAGTAAATCTTTGGCACGTATTTCAGTTGCAATATGCTACCCATGTACCTCATTTGGTACCTACATTAATTTTTTGGCCAGAGCTCATCACTCTACAAAAAAAATTATAATTCGTCCCGCTATCTTTATCGTCTACCAATATTTTCGCTATTATTCGATGATTGATATCTTTTAGATTTCCCATGGTCGAAGGTCTACCATATGTGGCCCGAATGGAGTCCGAGTTCTGTTGTCACAATGACTAGCCATTAACGTCGTAAGAGGGATTAAATAAGATGTTTTCATCAAGTCTATTAAACTTAATCACCTTCGATACGAAACGATACGAACAATACAAGGAAAAAATCCCTGGCGTAACCGAATTTACAACCAAATAGTAGATCGATGAAAATGATGACGCCTTCGTCATCATTATCATCGATTATTTGATCCAGATTGAAAAATGCAATCGTACCGTTTTCCAAAGACAATCCTAGAAATATAGAGTAACAGGAACGAATGCAAGAATGCCGAGTACAGACAGTATAGCAAGCAACATAATATGTGTGTCAATGGCCAGTGCATCGCATGCACCGGTAACGGGACGGCATAGTACCGCCATAAGGGGCTAAAGCCTATACCCAGGTGGATAAGAACAGGTCACCGTGGACGATATAGAAAGAAAGAAATTTAAAATATAAAGAAACAATCATTAAAAAGGCAGATATAGAGATTTGCTTTGATTTAGAGATGTATCTGCAGAATCAAGATAGTATAGAACAAGACAGTACTGGGTAGTTTGGGTCAAACGTTACTTAATTGGTAGAGAATGCACGTGAAATTAAGTTCGCATTGGTACTAATTCGTTAATAAGGATCATTAGATTTTAATAAATAAATAGTTTGGGACATGAGGAAAGGAAAATAGAAGTTCAGAAGCAATAAATTTTCGGTTACCTACAGATTTTGTTTAATTCAGATTTGTGTCATTTGTGCAGATTCAAGTAAATTTTTTTTAACTTACGATCGGAATCGGAACCTTTATTGAAACTTGTTACGAAAACAGAGACAAAGACAAGCTTAATGTCGTATCAGTTAGAGTGAATAAAATAGAGAAAAGGTAGTTACGGCCGTGCTTCTTTTGCTTTTCTTACTAAATGTAACAACTTTAAAAATAGGAGGAGAGAACTGATTAAACACATTTTTAAATCTTTTCTTACATATGCACGCAGGCATATTTACTGCCACGGGTCAATATTTAGGAAAATATTAAATAAATTTTGAAGTTTAAAAACCAAGTCAAGGTGTTAATCGTAACGAAAAGCAATTCGATAAAATGAAAAGACCGCCCTACTTTGGTAGCTACGAAATAAACACACTACAACACTACAATAAGCGGAGTTTACCCGTTGACAGGTCAGGTGTTGTAATAATTGACTTTAATAATTCTCTATTCGCAACTTTGATATGGCGATATTATGGCTCTATCAGCAAGACGAATGTAGGTTGTATCTTTAATGGCTTGTATCTATAACGCTAAGAATACTCATGTATAAGAAACACATGTAAGAGAGAAATTTAATCAATCATCATTTATTGAAAAAAAAAAGTATTGAGAGAGAATAGTAAACGTAAACGTAAATAAAAATTGTCTGCAACTCATTAATGCTCGAGTCTCGAATGTACTCAGGATTACTATTACGATATTGGACTATTGAATTACTGTAGCGTTGTTGGGACTTATAGGATTCTGAAGATAGGATGATAAAGAGAAAAAAAAATTGGGTATTAATGATCCACTAATTCACTAATGTGTTGCGTCTCCACTCAAAACGAGATTAGAGATTATTATTTGGGCAGTCCAAGGTGCTAAATATTGATTTATAATAGTACCATTGGAACTTATAGGAGTTTAAGATTAGACGGTGAAAAGAAAAGGCAACCTGAAACATTCCTCCATTTCAGCGTGAGGGAAACGTCTATCTACACCTTTTCCTAAATGTGTCGTCACATGGCAATGCGCTCGAGTCGTCAGATTTAATATAGCTTACGACTTGGTATTGGAAATATCTTAATCCACCGGTTTGTATGGCGACGTTGTCTGTACAGAATAGTCCCAAAAACACGCAAAAGCTCAGCTACGAGTGGTTGAGTATAAAAAGCACGTTGTACTAGGATTCTATTGTACCTGCATATAGGCGCAAAAAACAATAATAAATCGCTTATAACCAGCTACAAAATCTAAAGCTAATCTTTGAGGCACAGCTCAAGGAAAACGGGTCACTGTTGTATTAATATGTTAGTACGTACTGGTTTGCAAGCTGATTCAATCGTGGCTGATGACTAAATTGCTCTGAGGAATATCCGTGAGATATTTATAAGACGATGTTTTGAAGGCTCCTTAGAACCCATAAAAACAAGTGATGTCAATAAAAAAGTCGATAAAAGAACATCGACTAGAATCCTTAATGACCTACTTTTATTCTCCACTACTCGCTTCCCGCAAGGAAGACCAAGTGTACTACCGGACTAGGAATAGATACTTAAGTATTACCTTTATTATAATAACCTTAACTTGCCTCATAAAACAGTCATTGTCAAAATGCAACAAATCTATCCAGTCCAAACACTATTTAAGTTTCCATTGCCAGATTTCCTCTCCAGCATCAGATCAGATCAATGGTAAAAGTACTTAACCTATACCTACATTGCCATCGGTCATTGACAGTGTGACAACCACAGATGACAACATTCAGCTTAATGTTAGGTACGTTAGTTAGTAAATAATACATCTATGGTTAGGTACGTATTGAATAAGGAGAATATAACAGCAAAGTTTATAGCTACAAATTTTTCCAGTTAAAAAATTACTGTTACTGTATTTAATTCAATTTCTGAATAAAAAAATACTTCCGACAATATTCACGTTTTTCCTCCATAAACGTTGTTTTATGATATTTATGCATTATTCCGTGTAAACAACCGTCATAAATGTGCCCTGTCTCTGGGGCCCGCTGCTCGTGCAATTTTCATTGTAATCATATATTCAAATAACTAGGACGTTACCAACCTCCAGCAGGTTGCTATTACATTGTGACTGCTGACCTGTGAAAGCCTGATGTAGGAATACCTACAAATTGTTTAAATAAAATAAAAACTCGTATGGCATGAAAATAAAAGATTACCCTTAAATGCTAATTAATTAAATTAATAAAAGATTAACTTTAAATGCTAAAACAAGATTTCCCGTAATTAACCTGTTACCATGATAGATAATAATGCAGCCAGATAAATAATAATGCAGCCGGAGTTTTCAATTTCTTGGTAAGTACAGAAAAATAAAATCAAAAGATTGGCCCTAAAATTTGTCAACAGTGTTAACTGTGTAACATCATAATTAAGTTCTCATAATTAATTATTATGTCTATCTAAGCCATAGAATAATAACACATCTAAGCACCGTATGTCATAACAGAAAACACACACTTTATGAACATTAAGAAAAAAGTAGGTACAAAAGCGTGGGTAAACGTAAAGTAATACTGTAAGTAATAAGAAAAAAAACGTTTAACATTATAATATATGTGGCACTTAGTCGGAAATGTAACTGGCAGGGCAATTTGTTTATCCAGAAATAAACAAGTATTTTAGGGTTTTCTCAAATAAAATATCGCGAGTATCGCGACCGAAATAAACAAGATTTTTAGGATATCTCAAATAAAATATGGCGTTTAGTTTATAACTAATGAGATTTACAGACGTTTTTCCTTGGAAAACGACACTTCAGTTACAAAATTCTTATATTATGTAGATTGTAGAGTAGGTATTGTAGTCCAACAACCCGCATTCAGCCGGCGTGGTGGACTACATCCTTCTCATTATGAGAGGAGACCCGACTCTATAGTAGGTCATTAATGGGTTTAAAGACAACAGTATTGTAGAGCAGTGGAGCTTTGCTCAAATAAGAAAGCAATCTTCAAATGCGAACAGAAAACAAATGATGTAAAATGATCCGCAATGTTTACTCGCCAAACTTGCATTCCAGAACTCCTTTAAAACAGAACTTCACTCTCGGAAAATTATAATAGTGGCGCCAGGAATTTCTCCGCTCAAACTACAGAAACAGCTTTCAATGTATAATATATAGTTTGGTAATCCGTGGTAGAATAATTCGGTAGTTCAACCGAGAGACTGATCACTGAAAATGGAAATTAACAGTTATATGTTAGACATGTTTAAATGCGGCATTTTGGACACATTTGCTTAAGATAATCGATCCAACAATTACTCAAATGTTGACAAAACACCACTCTTAGGGTACGCCAAGAAAAGTGATTAGAAAACGAAACTGGATCCATAACAAAATTGCCCGCGCTGTAATCAGATAACCGAGTATCGAATGGGGCTAGAAATCGGAGTGCGTGCTGGCAGGCGCAGAGTAGAGTTACTCCGAGTCGCTTTACACGATCGAATTTTCCTTTTATTGCCACAATCTCAGATATTCTAGGGATGTTAAAAACAAAATAG
>DWIY01000739.1:0-11876 GCA_018248615.1 Erynnis brizo brizo
AGACGGATTTCACGGACAAACGTCAAAACGTGTCAGGTTTTTTCGAAAATTTCTTGATTCGGTCGCCGCGCTCAAACTGTCAAGGCCCGCGATAAAAGCTATGCAATAGCTTAAAATATGATTGAGAAATCCGCTGAAATCTTTGTCTTACCTGCTTTCAGGTTCACACGCGCTATATCTATGCATGGGGCACATTCGTCCAACTTCCCAGTCTCCCCAGCCGAAACACAAGACTTAAGACTAGACAGGTTTAAAGGCTGGCGGTATTGTAGGTACTTTCTAGGGCGAGCTACCATGGCTCTACCACCTAAAGGCCTTAAGCTAAGGTCTTAACTACTATCGCTTTACTTTCAAAAAAACGTTATCAAAATTTTACTGGTGATACATTTAATTAACATCTTTTGATTGAACGGGTTATCACCGGGTAAACACAGATGAGATCGCCAACGCAGCGTTCGGTGTCGGATCACTCTCAATTTCTACTCAAATTATGCGTGGTGCAATGGACGTTGATTTATGTTACAGGCGGCTAGTTATCGTGATTGGCTTATGATTCCGTGAGTAGGAAATGTCTAGTGGGTGATTTTCTACAATGAAAAGCAGAATGTGAGAAATAGTGATTTTCTGGAATATAATATTTAGGTTCATCTATAAACAGGACTTTGAAACAGACTTAAAAATCAATTGAAGTCTGTTGGAAAATTATTTCTTTCTTTTAAATTTAAAGTCGGATACGAGTAGCATTGTAAAAAATATTTTTTAAATCGTTTGAAAAGGTTTCTTCTCTATACCATTACTGACATTGATACTTAACATTGTAGAATAGTTGTATAAATAAAGATTGGATAGTCTGAGGGATAGTCATAGCTGTGACATGTGAATTTACACTCGTCACTGCTCAGTCACGACACGAAGATGCTTTCTCTGTTTTTTTCCCACCTTCATATTGTTTGCTTTAGTTTTGGACTGTTGTTCAACTTTTGTTATCTTGTGTGCTTTAGATTTTATTTTTCAAATGATCTTATACACGTAACTTTTTTCTAGCTTTCTAGTTTGCTAGGAGAACTAGGATCGTTGATTTAAATATAGGAATATCGTTAACATACTTGAGCTTTTCAAGTTTTAAATTTTGAGGTCATTATTATGTCTTTTAGAAATCTTATAAATAACTGGCTGACCCCGCAAACATTGTTTTGCTATAAAAGTTATCGAGCGCGAAAATGACTATTAACAAATAGGGGTTGGTGATAGAAGGGTCAAAATTTAGGGTTGTGTTTTTTTATGCCACATTATAAAAAAATAAATATTTAAAAATTTGTCCAAAAAATAAAAATTAAATGTTAAGGGTGAACAACCCTTATCACTTAGGGGTATAAAAAGTAGATGGTAGCCGATTCTCAGACCTACTGAATGTGCATATAAGATAATTAAGTATCTTGACCCTCTTGCAAGACAATACAAAATCGTAAAAAATTGTATCAAATGAGGTTATGGCTGAAGATGGTAGAGGGAAGTAAAAAAAAGGTCCTACCGGAACCGTTTGAGCTTATGCGTTGAATATAGTAGTAATATATTATATACCTAGTCATCGTTATTGTTGACATGTAACTGGGTTTTTAAAAGGTTTTGATGTCTTATTTTCATACTCGTTAGGTAGGTATTCAATACTCCCAATCACTTAACTAATGTATAAAGTTATAAAAAATATTATGTTTAATCAGTGCTGTATCAAATACCGTTTATAGGAAGATGGTAGTAGTAGAAGTTATAAAGAATCTCTCAAAGTTAAACGCAGGTTGCCCTTTGGCCCGGGAGAGAAAGGTCTTATCATACGATCACGATAGACGACGCTTGCCTATGGCAGTGGCGGTCATGTTAGTCATTTTATATTTAACGTACTTATATAATAGATACTTAGTCCTTTTTGGAAAATTGGACCTGGAAATGGGGAATTCGTAAACAATTCGTAGACTTACAAGACCACCGTAAAGCATTGAGCTGAAACATTGAATGGAATAGATGAATTAGATGAGATACTTTTGTAATCCAAAATGCTGCAATAACGTTCATAAAATTAATAACCAATAATAAAAGTTAGTATTTTCAATATATTTTGCGCCGATTAATATGATCGTAATAATAACGAATAAATCGTAAGTACAAGAGTAATACTATTTTCTAAGTAAAACTAATTTCCTACACGGATACAACACCACAATATATCTTGTAAATTAAAAGAACTATGTACATAGTTTACTTTTAATATTAACACAAAGTGATAGGTACTCGTACCTAACGTCATGTCACAATCCCAAATATTCCCTTCGGGCCTTCCGTATGAGGCAGTCTTGCATTGTCCTACGATATGTGAGAGTTTAACAACCCATAACACCTGTTCTATCTTTTAGATCTTGTTTTATAGCTGTAATTACACCTAATTGCGTCTTCCAGAATGATGGCATGTTCAACTTGTGTCTTCCTAACTTTCGTTGAATTTGGTAGTTTAAGACTATTATCATAGAAGCCTTTACTTATCTGTTTTCCGGGAACTCAGAATACAGAACAAACTCCGGGAAGTAGGTAAAAATTATTTACTTATATTAAAAATTTATCTGAGATTTAAAATTCCAAAATATGTTGTTTTTATCACAATTTCACTATAAATAGCTACCTATTACGCAATGAAGAATTTGTGTTAAAGTGTGTAAACATCGCAAGTTTTAGGTAAAGGTACCTCTACCTACCAATCTATTTTTATTTTTAAACGTTTCTGATTTAGAAACATTAACCTCTTCAAACATTAGGTACCTACCGCTAGTAATGATAAAAGGCATAGAGGTTTAATGAACGACGTGAATTAAGTAATTATTAAGTTCAATGATACGTTCTAATTGAGATGACACGAAGTTATAAAATGTAATCAAGTTCACCTAGTTTTCACTTTTGTATTTTCGTCATGAGAAAAGGTGTAAGTGTTAGTGGTATCTTATGGCATAGGAAGAAAGCATTGCGTTTTGTCGAGCAATTAAGTAAAAGTGGAGGAGCGTGCGAACAGGCTAGGCCGTTGCTCTTTACAATGACAGATGACCTTTGGTCAAAGTACGAGACGGGGGCAATGGACAGGCTTGTAAATCCTTTCGGGTTTCTTAAACTTATCGTTTCATATTCCCGGATTTACAAATCACGGATACACAGAATATACGCACCTTTATTTAAAAAAAAGGATACATTAGCTATATTGTTTAGAATTATAAGAAGAAACTATACCTAAAGATTCTCCCTTATTCTCTTAATCTTTTATTATTTTGTATAAGTACGTTTTTTAATAAAATAAATAACATTAGAAAAAAGTAACACAAGTAGGGATTTAAATGAACAGATAATTTAAGATAGAGTTAATTTAACTCAAATTAAATTTTAATTCAGCTAATCCGTAAACCCAAGAGTACAATATGGACATGAAGTGTGACAAGTATGACATGATGTGTTGTATTTTGGCTGGGGAGGTACTATGGTGGCCGGAAATACTTTATTTGAGGCTGAGGAATCTATTAGTTCTCATATGTAGAAAAGCACCCACATACAAACCCAGATTGAGGTGGCCTGCATCATGCAGGCTGCATGCCCAAATGCTACTTAATAAAAAAAAATCGGTCATAAGTACTTGCATGTTCTTCATCATGACATGTGATTTCTGGTAACATCACATGACTCCATGCCATCAGACTTAATTTCATAGCTGTCATTCCACCAAATTCTAATGTGTACCTATATTATAATGCATACTTTGATTTGGTGTGCTTACTTAAAGAAGAAGAGTGATAGCCTAAACTATTACGTGCTTTAGTGATTTGTTGATAGAGTCCAGAGATAAAAAAGCTAATAAAATGATGGTAGTAAAATTTTGTAAAATGGTAAACTAAAGTATCGATTGACAACTGATTTTCTCGATTCTATTTGTATTGGCTTACTTATATCTAGTCAAATTTTTCTTTAATTTTTCTTAACTATCGGTCACCTGTAGCAACACATTTTTCGCGTATTTCGCATTTCATTTAACGAAACTCTCCATTTTGTACTCCTGACAGACATGAACGATTAACCTAAAAGTAATTTTCGCTTTCTGCACGTAAGTATTTATTTAAATGATACGCCCAAACGTCCGAGTATGTGGACACATGCAAGCGCAAGTTTCGAAACTAAGCGAAGCACCAGTTCTGAATACATAGGTACTTTATATTTATTTACTCTTTGCATATTGTTACGTAGGTAGCCATTCTATTTAGTATGTTTTAGTAATTATTACGTAGAAGAAATTGTTCTCTTGAACGAAAGGTCCTGGTTCGAGCAGTGCAGCAATGACTTTTCTAAGTTAAGTACCGTTAACAAAATTTAATGTTAACCGCTGTTATGGCGAAGGAAAACGTAACACGTTCGTGAAAATATGTCCAAATTCGTTAGAGGGTGCATTGCTGCACATCATGCTGAACATGCAGCAATAGGTTCTTGATAACTAAAATATTCTGTGTTTAATTCTCTTATCTTCGCTTTGTCACATGTAAATGCTTATGTGGAAATATATTCTTTAAATATTATATGTTGTATAAAAATTTCAAATGAATGCGTCAATAGCGTTCGGAAATAAATCCACAGTAAGATGGATTTTTGATTATATAGATTCAAGAACAATAATCTGATCATTATAATCTAACAAAAGTAGTACCTTCCTAGTATCTTCCGATAGCGCCTATCGGTTGTATTTTATGAGAAAAGAGAAAAGTGCAAAGAATGGCAGCACGTGGGAAGCAGGTACAATGGCTTGGATATGTCACGGCGTGTTTCACTATATTTTCTAAGTAATTACAAAATGAATGTTAAAGGCACATACCTACTACTTAATTAAAATATGCAGCGATGAGAGTGTTCAGGTCTAGAGCCAGTAATAGGAATTTATTAAAATACTAGCTTCCGCCAGTGCCTTTGTCCACGTTGACCTAAGAATTTGACCACGAAAGGGTTAAAAATGATTCTGTATGTTAATCCAGGTTATTATGATCTATCTATCTACTTGTGTCCCAAATTTCATTCAAATTTAGTCAGCCGTGTTTGCGTGGAAGAGTAACAAATATCCATCCTTTCTCAAACTTTCGCATTTATAATGTAGTAGGATAACTTAACAAGCGAGTTCAGTGCTACTAGCTAAGGATAAGGACCATGATATCACAAGAACAATGACTTCTCTGAGCTGTTTACATTCAGGTTCATTACTTAAAATCCTGTGTAAGTTTTATAAAATATAATCAGCAGATAGACAGAGCATACAGTACTATAATTATGGTAATATAATATACTACTTATGCCTAAGCTATTCAATTAAGTAAATTAATCTAAGGTTAAAATGCTTTGCCAATTGGGAAACACATTAATTTTTTTCTAATTTTTCATTTCAGATCCTCCGAATACTACTGGTCGCCTTACTTTCAAGATGTAGAAGTGAATCATTCAACGGGTATGGTCACGGCAATGGCAACCCTGCTTCGCAAATTGGAGACCTCTTGAAGCCACCTCCGCTATCGCCAATAATTCCTGTGCCATTTCACGGAGGAGTAGGAAGAGCACAACGTCAAAACACAGACGTTGGATATTTATATCAACCACCACCCCCACCACCGGCCCCTCTTATGCCTTCCTCTCCTTCCGCTGATTTCAAGTTTCCTGCACCGTTTTATAAACAGTACAATTTTAATTTTGTGCCGCCTCCTCAACCCTTTTCTACAACTCCTTCCCCCTCTATATTCCAAAAGGTGTCGGGATGGCTCTTCCCTTCTAAAGAAACGTCGTATGATGCGGGACTAACCAGCAACATCGCATTGAAAAAGGATTGCAACCCGTGCAACTTAGTGCCATGGATACCAGTAATAAGATACAAGGCTGGATCTGAATATAAAAAACCGAATATAAGCCCCACCTACGGTCCACCTAGTCCCACTGCATATTCATCCATTCATAACCTTGGTCAATATCAGCCGGAAAATATAAATAGTAATAACTACGATCAAGGATCACAGACTTTTTCTACTGGAATACCTCATGAAGTCTATGGTCCACCAAAGTTATATAAGTCGAATCCATTTCGGTCCTTAAGTTCGACTTACGGACCACCAAGTCCTACACACACGGTTCCTATTCGACATGAGAACTCTATAAGTTCTACGTATTCTTTCTCTAGTAATTTGTACGATCCACCTAGTTCCTCATATGGGACGCCTAGCACACCAATCGAACTTAGTTCATCTTATGGAATACCCGGGCCTTTCATTGCAGTGTCTAGTTCTACTCATAGGCCGTCAACATCCAACTATGTATCGTCACCTTTTGATAATACAAAGTATTTATCTACAACTTATTCACCAGTATCTGCAGGTTATTTACCGGGGGTAGTAAACAAAGAATTGCCCAGTCAAAGTGACGTTGAAGTATTGGGTGATATAAGGCCCGCAACTGATTTGCAACTACCGAAGGTCACTGCTCCGACTGGCTTTAAAAATTCATACGGCGAATTTATTAACAACTATGCTCTTGATATTCCATATTCAGTTTCCGCTACTGCAGCTGAATCAAATAAAGTTAAGACCGAAGTCTTGCCATATGACGGTTCAAAAGTTTCCCCAAATGTTACGGTTGCACTAGCAAATCCAGCACCATTTACGTTGAATAGAGGAAGAAATATCCATACTTTACAACCAGTGGCATTGCCTAATCTTAGCGTTTCACCTCTCCCACCGATCTTCAATGCAAGACCATTTCGAACCATAACCACACCATTTTCAACATATGTAGCCAACAGAGTAAACTACATGCAGCCTCCGACAAATAATATAGATGTAACAAAAAGTGTGCCAGTCGCAGAATATACTCATTCAATAGAATATCCTACTTCTGTAATTCAGTCACCTATTATTGATATAGATGCATCCAGACCTATTAATCAAACAAAAGCATACAGAAATATTCCAAATAGTTTTGTAATTGATGAAGCAAAGGATATATCGCCACAAGCGTCAGAAGATCATATTTCAGCAGCAAAATCTCAGCCAGATTCTAGTTTTGAGAGTACTGGAGCAGATATAGGAAATGAATTATATGAACTTGGCTTACCGATAAACTTTAACACTAATTCACAAATACCTTCTAATCATAAACCTGATTTTGCTGATTTACGAGGCGTTAAGGATGAAGATGTAGATAAATATAGAACCGAAGGTAACTTACAAAACATCGACTCTCCTTTATTGTATCTAAAACCAAGCGCACCTCATAAAAATTATGAAAACTTTGTTACTATATCAACTTCAGGGACTGAAAACGAATATGAAATGTATGATGATATTCCGACAACGGCTTCTCCGATTCAACAATCAACGCTTACAAGTGCTTGGGATGAAAGCAAAACTTATTTTACTAATCTTTCTCCTCCGACAGATAAAAACGACCATGTTAATCATGCGAAAGTAATACAAATAATTGTTCCATATACTACTGAACAAAAAGGTAATGCAGATTCGGCACCCAAAGACTGGAAGGAAAATTTTGAAGAAGACTTTGTTGCTCGTAAAGTTCAGTCAAACACAGAAAACTACAATTTGTTTACTGGCACTTCTACGGAGAGCTATAGTACAAGTACTACAACAGAAGATCCTTTACCAACGGTAACAGAACATAATGATGCTAATCGACTAAATACTCCAGGTACACTCAATGATCTTTACGACGTTAAGGAACCTCCGTTTGACATAATTAAACTCCAACACACCATTGACGACTGGACACAACAAGAATATTCTAATTCTAAGCAATATAGAACTCCTCAAAGAACCCGCTCTAACGAAAAATATGCAAAACAAATACCTGATGATTATTTCACAACTACTATTAATCCTGTGACAAATTATGTAACGACAAGTAATTACAATTATGATTTTTATGATCACGAAGTATCAGGTAGCGTTCAGCATGTTGTAACTGACAGTAAAAATGGTTCATTATCAAACCCTAGAAAAGAATATAATAATATAGAAAGAACAAAGAGTGAATACAACAGTGGAAAGAACGAGGAACCAAATGAAATTCAGAAACCTCATATTTATACAGCGGCATCTTCATTTCGTACATCAACGACTACTCCTGCCCCTTGGAGTGAGATACAAACGTCAATATCTCCATTAACAAAGGAAAAAGTGTACGTGGTCACTTCAAAACCTTGGCGGGAAAAGCCAAAAGCACCTGAATATGACTACGAAGTTGAGACTTTTGAATCAAAGAAAAAAGACGTCGAAAATTCTGGCTCTGGGTCGGACGATTTACCTTTTAAATCACCAAGATTTTCTCAGAGACCTTCTTTCGGTTTTTCTTCAACTGGAAGTCAAGACCATTTCCTTTTAGAGTCGGCTTTACCTTCCAAAGACTGGCACCAAAGTAGTAAGCAGCCAATATAATTTTTATTTATTTTATGATTTTAACACAAACTTAAAATATGTCATAACAATACACCGATTCTTATTTCTTATTTCAGTTAATGACTTATGGAGTCGAACACAAAGCGAATTATCTCTATTAGAAGAATCACAACAAAAAGATAGTACTAATTTGGAAGAGGTTCTTATCACTTTTATTAACTTTCTTAAGAACTTTTCTTTAATAATAATATAATCTATAAACAAATATCCATTAATTAGCTTAAGTATATTATTATGATATTAATAATATTATTAGTTCTAGTATCATGTACTGAATTCTGAAAAAGTACGTTTTGCCTAACGTACTGTCTAAAATATCACAATAATTAAAGTATTTAATGAAATTATAGTACTTTAGGATGAAATATATCGAAAAGTAATTTGATCTCTGTTTTTAGGACATAGCTTCTCCAAAGGCTGCGTATAGTGCTGAGTGAAGAATATGAAGACTCGGATATAGGAGTGTACAGTGATAAATAAAAGTGTAAAGTGCAGTGGACTCATAGTGTCAAAACATTTTTGGAACACTCTTAAGGTATGCACACACAAATAATGTAAACCAAATCAGCATATCTTTATAGTTATAATATGCTTTACTTTAATATGTAGTTTTGTAATTTTGTACAGTCTATGTATCCAACTTTATTTGAAGTTTGTATTGTTTTATCTTTATAGGCATAATAAATCTACATTTACTAACTTCTATGTACCTCAATCAATTCATAATTAATAAGCTTATTGTCTAGCCTCTAGAGTAGTCTAGAGTTTCATTAACATACCTCATTTATTTTTAATGGATATGTTAATGTTCTTAGTATTGAAGTTGAGGTAAGTTAAAATCTTTTTATGTGAAATAACAGATTAATTTCAACAGTGCTCATGTTTGATAGTTATGTTAGGGCTTGCAAATAATAAATTAATAAATAAAATACCAAAGCAAACCTGTAAGCCTCATAAACTAGATTTATAAATTATGAAGAATTTTAGAAAGTGTGTTTAATGTTTTATACAATGACATTTTCTTCTGACTTTTACTAAAATATTTAATTTAAAAGTACTCCTCTCCATAGTTAGAAACTGATTTGTAAATATGAATAGCGTTAGGATGTAAATAATTATATGAAATTAAATAGGTACCTGCCTATTGTGAATTAATATGATAAGTACAAGTATTCCATAATTTTATATTTCGGATCATTACGATATGATTTCAATAAATTATGATTAAAGACTGTAAATAATAAAAAGTCATCTTCATAGACTTAAATAAAAATATGTTTTATTTGTACATTCTAGATTTTAAATTTAAATTAGTAGGTAGCTTTTATACATACACCTTATACAAAATATACAGTTTATGTAAAACTATGTTCTTGTTTGTTTAGAGCCCTTGTTTTTTAATATGTGACATTTCTTAATTTGTAGTTTATTGTCACGAATATCACACAGCATATAAACACAAATACGACCTGCGTGGCGTAGGTAAGGACGCCGGAGCGCCGCGCGGAGGGTCCTGGGTTCGATTCCCAGCAGAGCAGGGATTTGAATGATGAGTTTAAATTTCTGTTTCTGGTCTGGGTGTGTGAGTTCTTGTCTTGTGTGTGTCCATGGTACCCACGACACAGGGAATCCTAGTGTGGGGCTATGAGTGTGAAGCGTTACTTATTAATTTATTTATTTATAATTTCACTATTCTAATTCTAAAAATACACAAACAAGATGATAGCCACTTGGAGAAGAATTTGGTCTCTTACTAGAGGGGTCCAGGTTCGAATTCCAGTGGCATAACAAGGTTATGTGCACTTTAAAAACTAAATACTGTAACGGTAAAAGAAAACACCTGCATGCTTAAGAGTTATCCACGATGTTTTCAAAGACATGTGAAGTCCACTAACACGCTTTAGGTGGACTACGGCCTAGCTGCTTCTCATTGTGAGAACAGGCCCAACTCTGCAGTGGCAATTAACGGTTTAAAGATATAAATACTCAACAATATATTTTGTTTTCTGCTACGTCCTTTCTTGATATTCAGACAATGTAATAATATTAATAATATTGAATAACATACGAGTATCATGGCAATGTTTTTGTATAAACTCAGTGTATTACGTATATCGAATTACTTGTCTCATTATTACATTCTCACGTTTTAATTAATGTTGCAATACACGCGCTAATTAAAAGAGGATGCGATTGGCATCAGATAAGCTCTCGGTCGAGAGTGGATGAGAGCTCTATTGTTAGAAAGCGATGTCGAGAGATTAGATAAAAGCACCTAATTCTGTTTTATTTTTATTTCGTTCTATTCCCGATTCGATTAAAAAGATTATTGGAGCGATGATTATAATTGTATGTGACTCTTTAGAATTAATAAAAAGGCAATTAAAAATTTGTGTGTAACCTACATTTATGAACTTTTTGTCTGTATGTCTATAACCCATTAATGACCCACTACAGGGTCGGGTCTCCTCTCACAATGAGAGGGATATAGGCCATAGTCCACCACGCTGGCCTAATGCGGGTTGGTGGACTTCACATGCCTTTGAAAACATTTTCACCGTAACAGCAGGTGATATTTAATTTTATAGCGCGCACATAACTTTTTAACAAAGCCATTGGTCACTGGGCTTCGAACCCAGACCCCTCGATGCGAGGTCGAATTCTAAGCCACTGAGCTAACAATAAAGATATTGTTAAGTGAAAAAATCCATAATAGATCTTTTGGGACATCCTGGGCCACTAATGGATACAGAAAACAATATCTATTTTCTATTTTGATACAGAAGGCACTTTCAGTCAATATCGGGTTTCCTAATCCCTGTCTCTCGCAAACAATACCCTCTCACGTCACATCAACACGTCAATCTTTTACGGGTTTTGGGTTACAATCAAAAATGTAAGTGATCCGATATTCTCAGATTTATGTATTGTGTACTTACTACAGGCTATTGTGTTTTATTTATTATTTTGTTTTACGCACTAGCGATTTGGTCGCGGATTAGTTTGTGTCGTTTTTGGGCTTTTTACCGACTTCAAAAAGGAGGTAAAAAAAGTTTTTTAAAGTTTGTAGCTCTTATTCACACTGTTCACTACTTAATCGGTTACAAAAAATCCTCCTTAGGGCCCATGCCCAGGCCCATGGGCCAATTCCCATGTAGAAGGAAGTAAGTTTGAACGGTCCACGCACAAAAAATATTTATTTAGGGTGCACGTTGATGTATTATTCAGTGTCTCATTAAATAATTGTCAGTAACTCATTAATGACCCACTACAGGGGTACTACTCTCACAATGAGAGGGATGTAGGCCTTAGTCCACCACGCTGGCCTACTGCGGGTTGGTGGACTTCACATACATTTGA
>DWIY01000740.1:0-11876 GCA_018248615.1 Erynnis brizo brizo
TTGTTTAAATTACACTCATAATCTTTTTTTAACAATAACATGGAATTTATTGTATTTTTCTGCATAACTTTTAAGAATATTTCTAAATGTTGACTATATAATCATTTACGACGATACTCATCGAAAATATTAGACCTTATTCTAGAACGAAAACAGAATTCAACATAAAACAGGGCGTCGTGGCTTCAATCTTTGAATAATTTCATCAAAACGGAATACTGCGGTGGTGACACAAATGAAAACAGAATATTCGCGAATACTCTAGAAAATCCATTTGAAGCAGAACTGACGGGAAGCTCACTCCAATGCGAAAATCCTTCCTCCTTAATACTTGGTCCCGAGTCGCTGTTGGTTTCAAAGCAATAAAACGTAAAACCCAAGAGAATACACGAAATACACTTTGTATTCGTTTAACTTGCACGTACTTTGAACATTTTTACCATGACATGCCCTGTGTCCAAATAGAGAATGTTTTCAAATATTTAAGGTACGGCTGGGGCACGCATACCGCCCCACAATTTATATTTAGGAACACGCAATGATGGTACTCATACAATGTGAGCATTATCATGTCCTTATTGCTTGTACAGTATTCATAATTTAATTTGCTTATGTACACTTTTTCCATGAATTTAAGCTGTAGGCAGATATTTTGAACGAAACAAAACAAAATGTTGATTTTAAGACACTTTTTGGGTGAAATTAATACCGACATCGGACCGACTTGTCCGGAATTGTTATTCTTTTAATATTGCTTTAAAAAATCATGGCATGGTGAATAGTTTTATAAGGTAAGTAACGCAATATTTTTTACTATAGTAGTTAAAATTCAAATGACTCCTATTTAAAGTATCTATACACACTGCGGTCCAACAAATATACAGTTTAGGAAAATATACGAAATTAAATTGAATGAAAAATATTTGCAATTTAAAAAAAAAGTTGCTTATTTGTTGTGCAAAGGGTTAATAGGTATCATGGACGAGATGGACCTAATTGGTAGTCCCGATCATAAAATACTAGGAAGCAACGAAGACAATAAGATAAATTGCTGAGATTTTTTCCGACACACCTGAACATAAGTTTAGCAACAATATTTATTGAACACCTATTTATTTTACTTTCTATCGTATAAAGCCATTAATATGGCCTACTATAAAGCAGAAGCTTAGTGTATTTGATGATAACGTCTATGTTTCTTTAGTAGATTTAAATATTTTGAAATCTAGTGTGATCAGGCCTAATAAATCGTGCGCTGAGAAAACAACCATCCATTTTATTGTCGTAGTATATACGGTGGATTTAAGTACCTGTTTCATCAATGAAGTAAACCGTTAAAACAGTGTTTCAATCTTGAAGGTTAATTTAATAAGGAAGAGGAATTGATTTTTTTTTAGGAAGAAATAGTTCATTATCATCGTATTTTTGTAGAAAAATTAAGATGCTTTCACTAGGCATACTATCACCCGATTGAAGCAAGTTCTCTTCTTTAAGTTCTGTTTATGTTTATTGTTTGCGCAGGTTTATCTTAGGTCTTCTAGCTGAAGAGGAAAAATACATTCACAAAAAAATGGAATATGGCCTTTTGAAAATATTATTAAATATTTTTAAATGTTCTTATGATATAATAATATAACAGCTGGAAAATATACAATATATTTTATAACTATGAGCTTATTAGAAAAAAAAACCAAAAATATCTTATCGCTTGTAAATGACAATAAAACAAGACCCCAAAAATATCTTCCTACCTCAGACTGAGAAATGTGAGAAAAAATCCAGTTTATTACTGTGAGAAATCCATTTTGAATGATTAACTTTTCATCTGGGTTTCTCCGTTAGATTTTTTATGCTTCTACGGTTTTGTTAATGAACTCTTATTTCTCGGGTTCGACCTAATAAAACTTCCAAAGTTACCAATATTGTAAGTATAAAAATATAAAAAAAATCTATTATAATTTCTACAAGAAAAATAGTTTTAAAATTATTTCACTGTACTAATAAAGTTTTATTTTTTCCTGCTTCACTACTTAAAATAAATTTTGAATAAAAAATTACTAGGAACACTATAAATAATCAATATCTTAAAACTAGTTTCAGCTTTGAAACATACTCGTATATCAGCTGCCATTTTTCTGCAAGTAGATCAATGCATTAAAAAAGTACAACAATCTTACAAGATTTCATCGCGATTATTCTGTCGCATTCAGTGATCGGTTCAGACCAATCCAAAATATGTATATTCAAAGTGTTACATGGTACAAATGTTACATGTACAATGTTACATTTTGATACAATATTAGAAGAAAAGAATGTCAGTGTAATACCACGACAGAATTTTTCTGCGTAAGTACCTTTATACGTACCTACCACTGTGGTTTTTAATTTTTTTTATGTATCCTAAAACTGTTTTCTTTCGTTCTAAAAATAAGTAGGACGTAAGACGGCTAATAACTGTAAACAAAAACCTTCATTTTCGGTATTTCAAAACAAAAATAGCTCTCTCTATCTCGCTGTAAAATCGCAAGGGAGTTCTGTGTGCTACATCTTTCGCGAAGAAAATACGCTGACTGAATGGGATAAAGTTGGCCCAAACGTTCGGTACCATAGACAAAGGCATTAACTAGGACGGCATTAATAAAATACTTATTCTGAATCCACTATAGTGGAGTCAGCTCTTGGTACCTATTCATGCTTCAAACGAAATCTATGACTGTCACTTAAAATTGCGATCAGAGTGATAGAATGGGCTTATATGCACTTAGTTTAGCTTTCGCTGCACATAGTGCCGTTCTATCTACTTCCTATTTCTATGTTCGGTACGATCTTCCTTATGTTATCTTTCTCTAAATTCAGAGGTGAAAGGTAAAACGACCCTATTAGTTATATTAAGCGACAAAGCTGAATATCACTGTGCTTTAGGCTTTTTCGGACCATTGCGTTTCTGGTTATAATAATATATTAAGGAATATGGCCTTCTGTAATGTCAGCATTAGCCTTGGGTTGGCGGTCATTTTCTGAATGAGCCAAATAAACAGATCGTTGTATAAAATTACGTCTGTTGTGTAATTTGTGTAGGTACAATAAGTGGATTTTTTATTTTCCATACATAGATTGAAATTGGAATGTAGTATCCTATGAGCTGTCAAAAGATTGTAGCTCACCCCTACTGCTCTCAGATATACAAACAATAGTAGTTTTCGTATCTACATTGTTTTTCCGTTAGTATCTAATTGTAATGTTTTTTTTTTAAATCTATGCACAGAATTTATCCCACGTACCTACCCATCATCATTCTTGAATTAATCTAATCTGTTGTAATTGTCTAATCGAGAAGTCATGGTCTTGACATAGCATAGGTCATAGCATCTTGTTCACTCCACTGTCACTTTGTTGAATTTGGGCATTTCATCATTTTGGAATTTACATTATCTTTGATATGAAAATTACGCATGGACTTGATTTGTCAACTTCAGCTGGTTGTGAAACTGTGATTTCAGTTGATAGTGAAGAGATTATCGTACGTCGTGTACATGATTATTTAAACAGTTATTTTGCAACATGTTTTTAAATCCATTAGCAGGTGCACGTAACTTTATCGAGAAAAGTAAAATCCTAGCCTGCAGCACAGATTGAGCTCGTAACGGCAAAAACTAAATTGAATTTTAAAGCTCTTGAAATTTGTAGCATAACAGGATTTTTGCGTTAAAACCAACGGATACTAGAGTAAAATCGCTCGGCTAGCACACACCGGTAGCAAATAGAGTGGATCCAAAGCGGACGGTTTGCGTATGAAATGCATTACTAAAATCCCACCAACGTTGTTCGTTGTTTGTCTAATATTATCCTTCCATATTGTATGATAAGAAGTAGGTAGTCAACCTTAAACAAGCAGGGGTTGATACAAAAGCCCATTAATCTGTTGATCCGATAGATTTAGGTTCGATTCCCAGCGGATCTTTAAAATGGGTTTGAATTTATGTTTTTGATTTGGCTGTCTGGGGTTTTCATGTGGAGTGTGTGTTTTATGGTATCGAAGATTTCTATGCCGTGAAACAATAACGATTTATGAAGACGTTGAATACCTACTATTTATAAATTAAAAATATCTAGCTTAAAAAATCCAGTAAAGTCCATGTTGCATTTAATAAATGGCTAAAGTTAGAAAAATCCTTGTTAATATTCCATTTTTTATTTAATACCTCGCTATAATGTTTTAAAGTCTGATAGCGCACATAACTTTATCGACGTTCATAAAATCCTAGCCTGCAGCGTAGTTTAAGCTTGTTATAGAAAAAACAACATTGATTTTTTATGCTCTACTATGCTTTACTATGTATAGTCAGTCCAACTGGAGTTTTTGTATACCGCACTGTTGTGGAAAAATTATAAATGCTCATGTTTTTGAACCAATGAGCATGCAAAAACTTAACATTGACAACGTCAAAGAAGACAGATATTGGTGCAACCATAGTTGGGTGCAACCATAAAGAAGAATGTGGCACCGCCATTGAAGGTTAACATTTTTCCTGGTAGCTGTATCTAGTTATAGCATAGCAGTTTTCATTTAACAGATACAGTACCTACTGGAATTGCTTGTATGAAATGTACAAACAAATACAGTAGATCCAGTGCTGATGTATGGCATACAAAGTGCATCGATCAAGCTGAGAGAGATGTTATTCCTGTCCCTATTTGTCTAGCGCTAGTTTGATCAAATACTACTGCTACAGATTACTTTCCATATATCATATCTGGCTCAGAACTATCTGACATAATTTTAGAATGTCTACAAGTTGTAATGGTTAATCTGTCAGATAGCTAAAGTTATCGTGGTAGAGTTACTATGTTAGATGGTTACTTGGTACTTTATTTAGTAATCATACTTTCTCAAAATAAAACAAAAATGAATACGAAGAAAAATGGCTGCTTTGAGCTTTCGTGAGTGTAGAGCAACGCCGTCGCCACACCGGCACCGTCGCCGCCGGCGTGCAAAACATCGGCAATTAAGCATGCCCATATTACCAGCTGAACTTCTGCTTTTAAAATTCATTAGTAACACATAGGTCTTTCTCTCTTTACCTATAGTAGTATATTAGATTAACGCAAACCTATTGAAACTGAACCATTTGTATACAGAATTTACGAATGCAGACCACAACCTAACAAATATTCGCACGGGGAAATGTATTTATGTTAATTAATTGTAACGCCAAACGTTCCCATTAATGCAATAGTAATTTAATACGTCTGGATTTGCCACGTTTGAAATTAGCACCAATTAGTTATTCCTGACTGTACAAATAGCTGAATATCAAATGTTATACGATAATTTTAATTTGTTTTTTATTTATTTTAATTACTTATGTAGTTCGATTATTTCTAATTTTAATATAACAATTTTCGACTTTCATTTGATCATTAAATTTTATTTACATGATTATGACTACATACTATTCATAATTCATAATAACACTTAGCGACAAAAGCAGGACAAATGACATCATCGAAAGCATTGCATTATTTGAAACGGGATAAGAAATCCTATATCGCTTCAATATCGTACAAAATCCCTTTAGAATTTTACGTGGCCAAGATTTTATATGCCGGCTGTATAAAATACAAAGGAGGTAATAAAGCCCTTATAACCGTATTTAATGAAGATACTCAGGGTGAAGCGTTTGCACGTAGCTTTGGCCAAACAAATTTGTCTATGGCCTCACTCAATTTGCTTACTCGTGTTCCGATGGCGCCAGGTTTTATTATCTTTATAGGTAGAGTACTCAACCGCAGACGGGACAGTAAATTAATGGGTAAGGTGTGTGGACCCAAATGGGGAATCCTTTCAGATAGGGTGCAGTTCATTTTTGTAAACTGTAGTTGCATTTTCGAAAAAAAAAAGCTATTAGTGGACTGTATTTTTCAGGGTTTCGTACACATAGCGTAACAATATGCCTCCGTCGTCAGTATGTCTATCACAGGACTCTACCTCCGACATGGAAATGGTGATAAAGGTATCAAACTTTCACAGTAAGCGTTTTATTGTGGCATAAAATAGAAAAGTAATGAAAATGGTTCCTAAAGGGGGTCCTCAGACTCAACTTAAAAAAACTTTTAGCCCTTTTTTTCAGTGACCGTTATGTATTAACTATGGACTCTTAATCAAATTAAAAAAAAACAGAATATTAAAGTTATTTTTATTATAAGATACGACTACCATTGAAAACCATCTTAACATAGGTACCTAACATTGTAGTTGTTTATTGACGCAATAAACAATAATAAGAAAAAGAAAAAATGAAAAATCTCAACAATTAACAAACAACATAAAATTAGCTCAATAAAGAAATTAAACTGAAATATTTCAGACACGTACGTAGATAAAAGGTTTAGAACGATTGCTGCACCCGGCGGCAAAGTGAATGAACTGCACTCACAAATATTATAACGCACGTAGCACCTCTTCGAGGGATAATCTATGAGTTTATTGTGAGAGACCGTGAGACTCTGCGGCGTCGGGGTGGGTCGATGCACGCCCCACAAAACTTTACAGATCAACCGACTCGTTGGACGAGACTAATGAATGGCTAAGAAACGAGAAACGGTTTACAAATGTAACGATATTTTTGTTACAAGCGAGGATTGTAGAATGAAGTCGAAATATACATTATATTACAGCAGATGTACATATTAAAATATAATAGAGAGATGAAATAAGAAAATAGAAAAATATGCTAAATTTTGATAATCTGCTATTTACATAATATTACACGTCAATTTAAATAATGAACATTTTGTTCCGACTCAGAATATAATAAGTATCGTAATCAAATTTATCCAAGTTTTATGCTTTTACTACAGTTTAGGTTTAGATGTAAGGGAACCTCCCTTTTTTTTTAAAACATCTCACAGGTCAGTAGGTCTTCTTCAAGCCTTAAGATGAAAAATCTGAAATTAATATTATCTTTTCTATTTACGGAAAGTGATATTTTTAGGAATTCATTAGCGATACCTGAGACACGATGACGTCATAATTCAGCAGTCATTGCACCCGTTCCTTTTTAAGTTAAGATGAAAAATTAGAAATTATTATATTGTATAGACTTATAGAGCACAGACCACACTCCTACCAGGTAGACTGCCGACCTGAAGAATACAGCAGGAACGGTTAAATTCAGAGGGCCCAGGACCGGGTGGGGTGGTGTCGATTAGGGGAGGCCCATGTCCAGCAGTGGCTACTGGCTGTGTGTGGCGTGGTGGCTAGTGTCCAACTACCAAGGGCTGAAAGTGTGGAAGGAAATACCAGATGTTTACACAAATAACATTTAATGTTTTATGATCGATTTTATACGTACTTATAGTAAACCAAGTATATTATAAGCAGTAAAGTACAATGTCTTAGCAAAAGCACGTGTAACACGCGAGATTTTAGACCGTAAACAGGTAACTTGTCAGCATATATTACAAAAAATGTATCGAATATACTGTACTTACATACTTCAGATAAAGTTTATTTACACACACTTTTTTAGCCCAATATACAGTACCAAACATATCAATATCCATCGAACCCCTACTTAATCACCTAGCGTTATATTTTACTAAGTGATTATATACAATGACGGAAAAAATACCAACATAAAGGTCATATATCACTTACAAAACTTTTACAGCCTGATGTATTTATCCACGAAAGTCTGCTGGGTATCATTAGCTAGTCATAACGACAATTTATCATCGATCTAATCCAATTTCCTATTCACGTTTGAATAACGGAATATAGGTCAACGAATAGAAAGTATTAAAGTAGTCTCGAAGTAAACGCTGAAGGTTTGGGAAACTCAATTCGTCTTGTATGAAATGTAAAGATTTTAGTGACGGGAATATATGGCGCTCGGTTTTTCTCCCAACTTATATGGGGTGGACTTTGTCGAGTTAAACTAGTGGCTAGCAATTTTACGGTTACGGGCTTAACACATTCGCTGTCCGTGAAACGGTCTCTGTAGTTATACAACGGTAATGTTCACATTTATCTTTTTTGACTTTTAAAGCGAAATGTAAATTTTATTTGCCTCATAAAATGCAAAGCATTTTATATGAAATATCAGTATTTTACTGAGTATTATAAAATAAAAATGATATGGTATGGTTCCAAAATCACATTTCTAAATATTAATTTTGATGTTTGCATGCAAGCATTTTGATGTTGTGATATAAAACAAATGAAATTTTAAAGTAAATATTATAGCCCATGTCTTATAATGTCTATTTTATTAGTAGCATACCTACTAGGCTCAGCTAGCATAAGAACAAAGTTAAAGTAACCAACATTTATCTTTATTAATTCATGCTACAAAATAATTAAGATCAATGTTAGTAAAAAAGCGGATGTTTGTAAAAAGTCTTCTTGCTTCAGTCTTAATTTCCATTCAATTCATTCGTCGTCTTAATTTCAGATTTTCCTTTCGCTATGGATTTAAAAAAAAACTTTATGAAAGAAAATATTTATGATATACAAAAATACAATTTTAATAAGTACACGTATTATACAATAAAGAGAGTCAAAAATGCATTTTAATCGCAGTTGTGCAACTATGCAATTTTTTGATCGACGCAGATTGACTGGTAGAAAATATCCGTCTACTATACTATGAGACAGTTGCATAAATTTTAAATGAATAAGTAAATAACAGAATATTTTGTTTAAAAATGAAGACCGTAGTGTACAAATTAATTGCTAAATTTGTCTCGTCGCGAACCACACACTCCGCTCAAGACGCGTTCATCTGCACGTTTCGTCGGATAATGCTCTTCAATCCGACTTCGGATTCTCAAGGATTCTTATGCTGAGATGGAATTTGAATGAATATTCCAACCACGAAATTTTAATTTTGAATGCGGATGCTTCACATTTTACTTACTCAAGAACGTGATAGCGGCTGTTAAGACCTCGCAATTCGTAAAAAATTACTATATTTATGTTTTTTATTTTCCGTAATCACAATATTTTGGTATTTTCATTAGTTTGGTCCTTTTTTAAAAAAAAAATCATTTTTTAAATTTGAATTTTTTCAGTTAGTTGACTCTGCACAGAATAAGTTTCCAATTATGGTAGGTACGGATTAAATTGATTGTGGTCATCAATTTATTATTGTGTTGAATACTTGGCAATATTCAGAATTATTAGCAATTATTAATAATTATGAGGAAGTTTTGATATTTTCTTGCTTAATATTCATTTAGGAGTTTAAAATAACAACGTCAGTCATCAAAACGATATTTTACGGATTCAAGTTGAATAGTCCGTCATACCAAAAGGCGAAATGCAGTAGGTACTGAAATTGAATCAATACTACTTCAGAATGAAATCAGAGCTGTGGAAAAACACGAAAATATGTAGTAACCTAGAATAAGAAGACGGAGAAAGGTTTTGGTCTGGCAGATATGTGGCTAATATATAGAATGGGGGGTTTTGTATATAACTAGTTATTTTTCTTCTTTTCCCGCCTTTCATTGTCCTCTACCGAACATTATACTTCCCGAATTGAGAACTGCTTGCAAAGAATAAATAAATAAAATAATAATGACTATTTCAGGTTTTCACTTAGAATACCTACCCAATGTGTTCCACAAAATATATTTTTGTTTCTTTTTCGAATTTTTATAATTATAATGAACGTTAGATTTATGAAAACAAAAAAGTTTGTAACGATGTTCTTAAATTAAATTAAACCCAAGTTGATGAGAACTCGTATCGTTTCGGCTCATCCCTAAACGGAATGGGCTGTAGAGGTTGTAAAGGTCAATGGCAGGTACGTTTAATAGTGGTTAAACCTGTGGGTTGAATCCTGTATATAGTGGTTTGTGTTACCCATAATTTGCCCCATTGTATGTTGGCTGTACCTATCATTGCTATACGTGAATTTGAAAATTGTAATACAGTAAAACGAAACGTTTAACATACTATAACAATGTATAAACATGTGAGACAATAAATGTATTTAAATTTAGAATAAAAATGTAAAAAAATATCAACTAACTTCTACGTACGAGTAGCTCTACTACGAATGTCTACGAACAACGACTTGGTAACTCGTAACATTTTACTTTAAAAACCATCACCTACTTAAAAAATAAAACGGACTTAGAATAGACAGAGAATAGTAATAACTTTTTCTGAATAATATACGGTATATTATCTTTTTCTAAATAATGTACGTTAGTAAAATTAAAAATTGACACTCACAAAAGTAATAATTAGGTTTCGGTTATTAAAATTTGGTAATCAAATTATTATTGACGGGACTAAATCAAGCATAAGCGTTCTTTTCCAGACCTTAAAAAAATCTGATTTTTTTTAAATAATACAAAATTTAGCAACTGAATACATAGCGACATACTAGATAATACATAAAATTGTATAATACGAACCATTTTTATTCAATAATTCAGGCATCAGACAGGAACTTAGACACGATTGGAAAGTGATGAATTGATGCCGACGAAAAGTTTTCATTTTCATTGAACTCAATATTTGAACACAATTTGGTTGACATTTTTACAGTTTTGGGATAACAGTTTTAAGAGGATATCTTGATTTTATGAGTTACTCACTTAACATTTGCTGTTAAATAATGTTGTAGATAATTTTATATATTCAAATACATACTTTAACTGATAATATCATATTATGCATATCAAGTTGAATAATTCATTACACTTCACGGATGTTTCACTTGTAATTTAAGTGCTTATGAATAAATGTTAAACAAAATAAGGATACTTTAATTCAGATGAAATATTTTCTACATGACTTCATACGATCAAGGTTTGAAGTATCGCGCGTAAGTACCTAACATTGAAATTCTTTAGAGCTTAATCTCTTTTTCGCATACTAAAATCTTAGTTGCTGGAGAGCTGGCAGTCATTTTTCGAGAAGTGTTACACTTAAAAATTAGCTTGAGGCGTTTTGAAATTTTATTTAAAATGTCGCTAAAATGGCCTGGGCTTTAAAATTTTTTTTTTTCAAATAAAAAGGTTTTGGGGTACCTCAAACATTTTTTTTTATTTTTACTGGTGACGTTACATACCTTGAACCAAGTAGTGTCCTGGCTGCATTTTTAAAATTTCTGAATTACTTACTAAATTTAATGTTAAAAGTTAAGTAAAGCCTTAAGCACTTTTTTCAATAATAATCGTTCTTTCATCATTTAGAGCTTGGTTAAATTCCATTATCTGCCAGCCAGGTCTGCATTTTTGATGTTCGGATATTATAAATAATCTATTATACATGATATTATGATGCCTCAAAAAACACTTCTCGAAAAATGCCTGTCAGCTCTTGGGCTGTCAGTTTATTAAAAATTTGTTGGAAAAAGATGAAATTCGGAGAGTACCTACATAATAATATAAAATAATATAAATTATTTACAAAAATACCAATTTTCAAAATTCCCGGAAAATTTTCCAGGTAAATCTGTCAAATGAAAAATCATAAATATGTAAAATTAACAACTTATGTAGGTACCCATTTTAATTTTAAACATTAACTGGCAAAGTTAGTTAAAGGTCACAGGAGATTAAAATAACAGATCAATAACAGATTTTTTAGTTTTAAATCAATATTTTTGATTTTAAAAGCATTTGCTCAAGGTGAATCCCCTTAATCATTTTATTTTATCACCTACGTGTGCACAACTAATTCCTGATGATAATAAAATAAGAGATTATAACTTGACATTGATCTTTAAAGGACAAATAATTGTGTGACGAGCATTACCTATGTAATGTGTTTGTTCTGTGTCTGGCTGCACATTCCCTCCTAAAGCTCTTAATTACACTTATTTCCTTCCTCTATTCCGTCATATTCCACTCCC
>DWIY01000741.1:0-11874 GCA_018248615.1 Erynnis brizo brizo
TTGGTTAACTAGTGTGCGCCTACATTGAACAATTTGATATATTTGGTGTTCCAGATAATTGAATAAATGGAAAATGAACTTTGGATAGCTGATGCATTGTTGTGAATACACTGCTGCGCTCATGGCGGCTCATGTAAGTACCACCATATGGGTACCAATCTCACATCATACATTAAAGCGAGTAGGTAGTTTTTTATAGTTTTGGACGGCAGAATAGGTAGGTAGGGAGTAGACTAGAACAAATGCGAGAAACTCTTCGTCGAAGTGTAGATACAGTTTTACGTAGTAAAGTCTTACGAGGACTGTCTTTTAACATGCTTATTACAGTACTCAACGTTTTCTAAAGTAAATTATGGATTAAATTAGGCCAAATTACTTACGTTATACCACTTTGAAAATTGACTTACGCAATTATAAACACTATTCCGGACTTAAAAGCTTTTACAGTGTAATTTAAAGTAAGAAAAACAAACATGTCGTCAAACAGTGATACGTATATTATGGCTGGTACAGTGTTATACTATACTATAGGTCTGTTAACGTAATGTTTAATAATGCTCTTGGAAAAGGAAAAATTAAGTTCGGTAATACTCTGATGGCTCTCTCCGAATTTAAATTTATGTGCGTTTTTTCATTTAAAAAATGTCAATGTCTACTATGCCTTAGAGTTTTCTATAGGTAAATATCTCAAAGGCATGTGAAGTCCACCAACCCCAATAGGTCAGCGCGATGGACTAACGTATACTACTCCTCAATATGTTAGGAGACCCTTCCCTAGAGTGGGTCACTAAGCGGTCGCAAACATCTAAATTCTAAGTCAACTCGAGTTAAACAGCCAACGTGTTAAAAATAAGTTACAAATATTTGTCGGGCTTCTCTTAGAAACATTGTAAAGCAATTTCCATCACATTTATTTTTTGCCTACCGATGCACAGATTGCAGAGAGTGTGCTACTTAAATAGCTACCAAATAGACCCAAGGGGTGCATGGTTCAATCTGGGCTAGCCGGGTGTTAATGCGTTTTTTCTATGACATGTGCTACTGCCAATTTACCAACGACAGGCAAGGTGTTCCGTTTTACCCATAGAAGATACGTCGGGCTAGGAGTGGAAGTAATAGGAAGTACAAAATGTGAAAAGTTTATTAAGAGTAAAGATGAAATCGCAAGACTATAATTATCATGATTCAGAATTAGATATCCAAAAAGCAAACAAAGAAATGTCATGAAAAAATTGTTGATCGATAGTTGACGATCGTTTCTTAAATGGCTTCGTTTAAGAAACGATCGTTTCTTAAAAGACTATTGTATATTAAATTAGAGAATAGCACTCGTTTATTGAGTTTTTTCGGCAATACGTTAGCCTGGTGAAAATGTTCTGTGTAACTCTTAGATTTAACGGTGTAAAAGGTGTATTTTTTAAAAGGCTTATCATTCGTATCAAAGATAGAAGAATTTTTGACTTATAGTTTGAGAAAATGCTGAACGGTTGTAGCGGGATCATTGGCATACAACATACGAGTAGGTATGGATTAGGAGGCACTGAAAAATTGTTTGAATACATACCTACAACAGAACGCTTACATGCAAGAAAAACCAATATCCCTCCTTACCCTTTGGTCACCGGTTACGTCACATTTTGATCTGATAAACTGAGGCCGGATAGTGAACTACAGTTCGCTATTAGTGAACTACCGACACGAACAACTTGGCCGTCATTACCCTAATACCCATTGCGTCAGGAACCCCATGGCGCAGGACATAAATAATAAGGGGAACGTATGTACCGGCTAAATTTGTAATACAACAACCTGCTTTAGTGGCTTTGCAAATTTTATGAGCAGAGGGGTTGGTACGAATAATTTCCATGGGGGTTAATAGTAGATTCTGTTAGCCTTTGAAACCAGGTAGTCGTAATATAAATCGTAGGGGGAATCGTACCTATACTCGTATAGGTAAATTCAGAACAATACATTATTTGCTTTAGTATGTAAGTGGTAGAGCTGTTGTAGCTCGGGGAGGTACCTTAGCGCCAGCCTCTTAACCCGTCGTAAAGCAGCATAATATTCTTCTGTACTTCTATATTATGTATTGTGTTTCGTCTGGGTAGGAATGGTTGCCGGAGATAATTTATTGAAGGCGAACTCATGAGCAGCACCCACCTATAAGCTCAGATAGGATAACTTCTCTATTTGAGTTTTGATGTGGAGGTCCATGGGCTGCAGTGACCACTTAACACCAGGTGGTCTGACTTCCTATTTGCTACTCAATTACTATAAAAAATTGTAGATTCTATCTATGTATTTACCTACTGCTAGCTCTAAAAAACAGGAAGTAAAAATATAAATTTAAAAGCCACAAAGCTGTACCAATTCGTATTATCAAATGCAAAACCCTACACACTCTAGTAAGCCGAAATTTATTATTTTTCTCTAACAATAGATATGCACAATAATCGCGTTTAATTGGTCGTGTCGCATTCACGATGGACATTTCCTTCAAAAAGGTCTTGACGGAACGGGTCTTTTGAATAAAATAAACTACCAGCAATTATACAATTTTAGGAGACATTTAGGTAAGTGGATGTCTCTTCAAATAGGTCATTCCAATGCTTTGAAAGTCTCAGACGAAATTAGGGTAGAGCAATTTGTAAAGGTACAAGAATACACTACACTACACTACAAGTATATTCAGTGAATTTTGTTCTGATGTAAAGTAATGAAATGTTAATTTTGTGTATTTCTGTCCTAGATCCGCTTGTAGGTAGTCCGCAGTATTTCAGTACATAGGCATTTTCTGAAGTTTTAGAATAACGTTTTTTTTGGCGCTTTTTAAGTCTGTTGGACATAAGCTCGATCCGTCGGAAATGTGTATGCGCTTCAATAAAGTTCGTTCTTTGATGGAGCCATTGCAACCGACCTTGGATGGTTCATACCCCACCCTTGACACCCGCCGCGAAGCAGCATACCTATGACTCGTAAAAATAAATCACGTGAAATATTTATGTACTAGACATTTTTATAAAAATGCCTGCAACTCAAAAATAAGTTTTGCGCTTTCATTTGAAAAGATAACAATAGGCTCGTAATAAGACTCCAATCAATGCTCGCTGTAAAACTTTAAGATCAATTTACAGTTAATATGATATCAAAGAATAACAATGTAATGGACCTTTCTTCCGGCACTTGATTGATTGTACAATAACAATATTAAGTTTCAAATATTATTTTTCAATAAATGTTACAATGTGGTATTTTTACCTACTTGGGTTGATATCTTCATACCTACTATAAACTTTGTCCTGAATTATGGACCATAGACGTATACTTAAAAAAATCAACTTAAACAATAAAAAATAACTAAAAAAATATAAAAAACATAGTAAATCTGATATTCTTCAAGCAAAACGCTGGTGCGTGCAAAAATAAATTTTAGGAAAAAAATTTATTGAAAAAACCATAGAAATGACAAAGCAATGAGCCAGTAAATGTTTTTCTGTATGGCCCACAACCCTTCCGTACGAACTTCAGTTAATGTGATATTGTCACGTCGAAAACGCAAAAAACTTCCCATTTTAAATATAACCATGTGTAAGTATATTGATGTTTATTTCCTGCGTAAGGAACTCTAGTAAATCTCGAAGCCTGTCAAGGGCGGAAGGCGAGACGCGGTTTGCGCCCCCGCGACATCCCTCCGAATTTATGGCAATCCGATACGACGGACAAACGAACCGTACTTGGGGGAATGATACCGCGTGTTGTGCAAATGTAATCGAGATATCGCTTACTTCACAAATATTTGCCGAAAGCAAAGAAAAAGTGACGTGTTTGTAGAAAACTTGGTACGGGTAATAAAACCAAGTGAACGAAGATTTGGGTGCAAAAACCACTATCTGCCGGAATTGTCTGATACAAGCAATGAAAAGTGTCTTGTTTGAAGTTAAATTGGGTCACCGATTTAGTTACAAAAGTATGCGGGCATACATTAGAAATTATGTTTTGTATGGAGGTACATATAACCTACGATTGCCTGGTGTTGTGAGTACCTTTTGAAAATCGGTTAAAGTGCTGAACAACTATAGCACCCTCTACCACATACTTGGACAAAATAAACCTAAAATTTAATCTAGGTATAGATTAAATAGATAAAATTTTTATTAATAATATAAATTATCTACCTTCAAAGTATTACCAAGTAGTAATGCTTACCAAGTGGTAATGCTTATCACATAAGTTTTCTCATAAGTATTTTGTTGACGGAGGGAAACTTACAATAATTATCCGCAATCGTGGAAGCGATATTGGGTTATTGTCGGGTTAGGATTTTACGGACTAACATTCATTTCGGTGAAGCTAGTGTAGGTTTCCGAGATTGAGTACCTATAAACCTATGATAAGTTAATTAACTTATAGACAAAAAATTGTGCCGATAAGTAAAAATTCAACATGATATCGCAGTCCTAAATAACAGTTCGCATGTTCAGCAAGTGGTTTATTGAGGCCTACATTTCCATGGGCGAGAATCGAGATATGGATGTGAGTTACGGACGCGTGAGGGCGGGCGGTCAATGCCTTGAGTCGCCTGAACCACAAAATAACGATTGTACAGAAGGCAAGCTACTTACAAAGTGTGTTATTAGAGCAATTAATAGATATCGTTAACGAATTATGAAATTTTGAACACGCTTCAATTTTGCGAGCTGCGCGCCACAGACACGCGTTTTACAACGTTATTTGACTAGAAATTAAAAGAAAAAACAGTTTGTAGCTCAGTAACTGTAAAAGCGACATTAAAATTGGAACAAAAATCATTCAAACCATTTAAAATAGACACTTACTCATCTTGGCATCGAGTACTGTATGAGTGCTAGTAAGTAGGTATGCAGTTTTGCATTGTGTGACAGCGATGTCGTCCACTCCACACAAGTTCTTGTCGCTGTCCCTCCTGTTACGATCATACAGCCAATGTATCTAGACAACGTTAACGCACACATAGTTCCACGTGCCAAGATGTGACAAAGTATACATAGATTCTTTACGTGTGTCCACGAGATATTGAGTGTTTTATTTTTCTGAATTTTATTTCGTTGCGCAAGCTTTAAACATAGTATAAAATTATAAATTAATAAATGAATTACACTTCTGGGTAATGGCTGTTCTATGCCTAGACAGAGTGGGTCGATAAGCTAATGTTTGTGGCTAAAATATGTTTCATTTCGTATCCGAATTATTATAACGATTAGCCGGCCGATGCAAAAGGCGTTGCTTTATTCGATAACTTGGTACTAAGTATATTACACCTAGTAGTTATTGTTAAGAAACATAAGCAAGAAAAACTAAATGTATTTTTTATCATGATAATAATTAGGTTCTCATTAACACATGCAGGTGATATAAATATTTGGATAAGCGACGAAAAACTAGTTGTGTCTACATTTACATGCGGGTCGTAAATGATAATGTACTATCTGCCTGTGAGTAATGTACTTAGTTCATTTGAAATCACTATTGAGTGATATAATTACTTAAATTGCATATATGTATAGTTCTTTTTCTGTATAAATGTATTAGATTACCTAAAACATTTTCGAGAGTTTTTTTTTTATTTCGATGAACTCTCATATTATTAATATTATTATATCTTTGATCTTCACTGTCGGAGTCACAGTTAAAAGCACCATGCTCGCGTAAAATTCAACATTTACACTTAAATTTACGTTATTATTGTTGTGTAGGTACGTATTAGACACATTTTCCCGCAGTGCGTCTATAAATACACCTACAGAATTGTTCATTTTTATTTCCGAACGAAATGCAGCGTTATTGCTAATTCATTATTATCCAACAGAGAAAGCCAATAGAGGAAATCGTGGGAGCTCTTTTGCCGTAGAAAGTAAATACAGAACGCTAACTCCACAATGGTTCGATGCGATTATAATTATCATGTTTCCAGTGCTTTACCGTTTTTCGACATCATTTGTTTAAGAGTCGTAGCACCCACACGGCTGCAGAGAAAATTCATTCTGTTTGCTGATTCTGAGAAATGGCTTCGATGTTAGAAACGATGTTTTTTGCTGACTACTTTTTGATGGCAATTTTACTTTAGGTGATAGAGTACTTTCAGCTCGTCCGGGAAAGCACCCTACCGCTGCTCTCTCATAATATCGTGATGCAACATGATTTTGCTTGGTTAAGGAGGTGCGTTTGTCGGAGTTACCTACTTTATTATAGGCAATTATGTTAGCCCTCATGAGCAGCAACGCGCCCACATAGGATATTATATATCTGATAAGGTCACAAAAGTGGTGGTCTTCATATCCGTTTGTTTGCTATTCATCATTATTAAAGAAGTAAGGAGTTTAAACATTCTATCCTCATCTTTAAAGCCAACTGTAACGAATAAGTTAACACATAATTTTGATGTAGGCACGTCGATTGTTGCGTCTGCGGAGTAAAACCTCGGCATTCCGATATCGCGACAGGAAATTGTGAAAAAGCCGTAATAAGTGCGCGATGAGTCGAATAACAATTGTACACCTGCCCCTGTGCACTCCTGAGATAGCTGTTATACTAGCGGTTTTCGATCGTCGATTGTGGAATGTATAAACTGACCGTGGTTAGGTATTGTATAGGTCTCGCCTTGAAGACAGACATTGGTGTGCGTAGTGTCGACGATTTAGGGTTGGACCTTTATCCATAAGCCCAATTAGGTGCCCAAGATTGCTCAATTGGCGTCAGTTTACTACGATTACTTATTTACTACTTCTTTATTTTATTAAAAACTCTGCACTATATAAATTGACTTGTCATTAGTCCGTTTGTTTATAGAACAACGAACTTGTTACTCAACTGCTCTACCTTAACAAAGTCGCAGCGATTCAGCTGCACATCGCGCTGAAAAGTTGGTCGTTCATAAATCGCTAGTGTGATAGTTTCTCGATAGCTACGAACGCGTGCGCTCAATGATCACAAAAATGATCGCATGAATATATGGATGCTTCAGCCACAACGCAGGACGTTGACTCTTGCTGGCGGTTTTTACAAAGGACGAAGAGAATGTACATGGTATGTCAAACAGAAGGAAATCTTCATACAAACGTTTTGTTGTACTCCATTACCAAATATTTGGTACGCACAATACGTGGTAGACATTAAGCAGTTACAATTAAGACAGCATTTATTTATGTATTCAAATATAATTAAAGTGTATTATTTTGTTCTTAAACTAAATATCAAGAACATATAGGTAAGCAGTAAAATCTCTTAAGACCACATTCGTAGTATATTAGTAGTTTATTAAAATTTGTAGTTTACCATTTACTTATTAATTTAAAGCGTATCTACGTAGTTTTTGAAAACCTCTAAAGGCCATATTCTTGCCTTTCACAGCAACCATACGACTCAGCAATTTTAATACGGCTCTGTTATGTTGCTCCATAACCCAACATTGGGACATAAAGAGCTATAGGCAGTTCAAATAATAATGCTTTTAAAGTAAGTAATTAAATTTACCTTTCTACATGAGTAATTAACTTTGTTCGTTACGCTTTCTAAACATTTTATCATATCTCGCTGTTCCTCCACTAATAGTGTTTTAACATAACAATAGGTACGTGCCACCGCACGCATTTATTTTATAAAGTGGTTAACTTAAAAGTAAACGATTTAATCAAATGGAAATCCTAAATATAACTGCCTACTTATATTTAGGACATCAATAACTAATACCCACGGTCATGACCCTGAAGTCTTATAAACCACGAATCGCGAAAATGAAATCGAATTTATCTAAAAATACGCTTTGCTACATCCTCATCTTCAAACCTGTCATAGCTCCAGGTATGACCAAATCGAGCATTTTTCATCCCCTGGATCTGATCAGCCAAATTATGTTTGTTACACATAATAATAGATAAATACATAACATACGGGAGAAGCTAATAAAGGTGTGTTAAAACACTTTTATTACACAACATAGTCTGCAGTCATACTTCCTAGTGCATAATAATAGTCTCAAGAAGCACCAAGGAAGTCTTCGTCGGACAGCGCTTAAACATCCATACTTATAACCGAACGTCCGTGGGAGCATGTTAGTGAGCGTATGTGAACCGCGCGACAATAGGGACTTTGTTAAAGAATACATAGAGAATAAAAAAGAGTAAGAGTTAGCAGATACGAACTGGTGGCACGTGTAAGAACCGTTGCAATTGCAATTAGTCATTTACTAGCACTATCACTATAACTTAAGCGCGCGTAGCTTGTGTAGGATGCAAGCGATCAAAAAGTTTTAAGCAACGGTCGGAGTAGCGAATTAGGTAAACTACACGTTAAACCTCGTTTGGTGCTATCTTCCAACAAGGGTTGGCCACTAGTTCGTACGTTGAACCATATCTTCAAATCCAGTCGCATCTCCAAATCTATACAGATCTCATTTGAACAGTGCGGTGGGATCAGTCTCCATGCCTGCTTTTGTTGGAAAAGAGACACATAAACTACGCACTATAAAATGCAGTCATTAATGTTTTTCTACTTCCTTAGCACTCTAATTCAAACAGTTTAGATGGCTTTCAGTCATGGCGTATTCCAATCTTACGACTACAACCATAAAAAGGTTACTAACACATCTATTGACATCTGCTTACGACAGAAAACGGTCTTGAACCACACGATCTCTCTATGCTTGCATAAGTATATTCAAGGGCCTATCCACACGTGAGACAAGCTCTGATTTAAAAGAGAACAATGTCGGACTAGCGCAATCCAGCTAAGTACGTACCATAATTATGCATTCGGAGCGTAGGAGGCATGGGAACATACGCTTATTCCCTTTTACATATGTTTGACTGCGATTAATGTGCTTGATTTGGATCTACGTGCTATTATCGCTGTTTAGGATTGTTTGTTGATTAATAGGACGCGATGAATAAACTGTTAAAGATGTTATCCTATTGCTCAGTAAAGCTTCGTGAACGAAGAAATTGTATTTGTTGGTTTTACGATTGGTTCATATTAGATTGGTTTAGGTACATACTCGTACATGTATACTGACTTTTACTAGCGAATCCTTTTGAGTGGATAAAATGTATCCCTTGTTCTTTTATTATCTTGTCTATCTCGTTATAGTTTAAATATTTACTTAGATATCCGTAACAAATACGTAGCTAGTCTAGTACGTATATACTCCTTGTCTCTATCCTATCAATCATCGCGTAATGAACGTCCAAAATACAAATTTAACAGGCATTTGAAAATCATCCAAGTAGTTATCGTTAAGCATTTCGGCTTACTTTTCGCGTATCATCAATAAAATATATGCCTTTTTAACAAGAACATTGATGTTTACTGCTCGTATAATTTAGACATCACTGGATCGTCCCTTTTATTGTCGGGCCATTAAGGCGCCGCCCACCACGCTCCTATAAATTACGATATAAACTAACTCGATAGCGATCTGCGATCTATCACTGCGACATACGTTTATATTGTGACTAGTTAGACCCCACAGATTTGTGCGCCAGCGCCATTTTTCAAGGAAGAAATACGCGTGCAACTTGCAACAGCAAATGGAATGCAAACACTAATGCACACTACAGCATCGCGCGCGATATTCACTCGAAAGTAGCAAGTGAAATGGTGTGTAGGTATAGGGGATGATTATAAACCCGAGGGTAAAATTATAGTTTTAGTAACAGGTAAATAAAGAAAGCTTTGCATTACTAGGATTTCCTGTGTCGTGGGTGCCTTGGACACACACAAGCAAAGAACAAACACACCTAGATCAGAAATATTATGCTATGATATGTTATAAATATTAGATTTTTTACTGTAAAGCCTGCTGTAACTAAACTGTAAGTACACTCGTACAGCTTAATTCACTTGGTCATCAACGTAATCACTTAAAACAATAACAGTCCTTCAATTCTATGAGATGTTAAAGTGCTTCTGACAGCTCACACTTTCTTTGGTTACGACTGCACCACTTATTGTTAAAAAATTGAAGGTATACCTACATACATTTAACGTTATAAGCGTCAATCATAAACAAACTCACTGTAATATTTTCGATACATATTATTAAAATACATCCTCGAATCCTGGCTGAGCTGTTCGGCGTAGGAGGAAATGTGTCCAACATTAAAATAGTCTGAGATAACAAATTTGGACTGGACCTCCATTAGAGAACATTTTTATATGGATTAAGTACTTGTCGTATGTTAATAGAATTATACCAAATTCGGCGATGGCAATCAAACTAGTTTATGGTATATCTTCATTATTAATATATTCTAGTCTATTTGGAGTCGTTAGCACATTGTGTTAGCAAATTTTGTTTTTGTTGAGATTTCTCAATAGAGACCTCGCCTATATAGACTTTTGCTATCTTTTTAGAGATAAATGTTGAATGTTTGAACTAACTATTCGCTTACCCTTATAACCTTAGTCGGTTTGTATTATGTAGGTACTCGTATATTATACGTCGACTATAGTGGCTATGTGCTTTATGCAAAGTACGAGTATATATGAGTAATAGAAAAATTTCTTCACTCATCAGTGACCCACTATAGGGTCGGGTCACTTCTCACAATAAGAAGAAAAAAGGACCTTAGTTCACAATTTATTATGGTCTAAGGCATTACTCGTCTTCGCATGCCTTTGAGAACACTGTACTCTCAATTACGCAGGTACAAAAGATAACATATTTTTTTTAAATAAATAGCACATAACTTAGAAATATGATCTCTTGATTTAAGGCTGTCATAAGGCTTTAAGGCTATCACCGCTCCTAATATTATACTTACCATTAAAATAACAAATTGCTGTGCGACAACGTCGACTTCTCACATTTCCTGCAAGTTAAAAATCCTTAGAAATTGCAAATTATAGTTGGCCGTATTCTAAAATAGCTCTAAGCTTTGTCGTCATTTTTCAGTCGTCATTTTCTCGCCACAGAAACGCCGCCGGGTAGTGACAAATCGCCCGCCGCGAGTCTAGTAACTTGACTGTGGCGTGTCACACGCTAACTAGAGTAGCCCTTATTACATTTATACTGCTTACCTACCTGTGTATTTTGTTACACCCCTTCAAAGTTACGACCAACGCAAATCGATTTGATTCGATCATTTGGTATTTCTATAACCATTATTTTTTATATTACAGTAGGTACTTATAATAAATCATTATTATTTTTTATTGAGGAAAGAAACAAAAGGGGGATGCGGCCACCTGGTTTTAAATGGTCATTGTAATCCGTTGACACCCACTTTCAACCTCAAATAGGAATCCTAGCTAATTGATCCTAAGAACTTGGGTTGAAACTCTCTTAGTAGGTAAGTACTCATAAGTGAGTACTAAGATGGTCGCCTCAAAAGTAGTTTTTGTTTATTTTTTTTAACAACAATACTGCCATAACGTTTCTTATTCTGAGTCCATAAATCAATAATTATTTGAGTACGACAATAGTTTTTAATTTTAACGAGATAAGAGCCTATAAAAAAATAAGACTCGAGCATATTTGCATACTAGGGTGTTTACTAACACCATCAACAAACAAAATGTTAAGACAGTAACGGATATGCATTAATTCTTCAACAGTCGATCACCATAGACTATTAACAACATATTAAGGTACAAATATTGCGTACGCTATCACATTGCATTGAATTGTCGCGAACTGGCGCCTGGTATGTACAAAGAGAGCAGAGAGACGGCCGGCGACACGGATGTCTCTACATTTAGACCGGGATTGCTATAAAGGACTAGCCACCCCTCCGGTTGCAAATATTCTGAACTAATGTGGCCTAAGCGGTGATAGCCCAGTGGCTTAGAATTCGACCTCGCGTCGAGGGGTCTGGGTTCGAATCCCAGTGGCACGCACCA
>DWIY01000742.1:0-11869 GCA_018248615.1 Erynnis brizo brizo
CAGGATTTCAAGTAATGGGTTTTAACCTGATACTTGAAGGATTGTAAGGACTTAGCTAGATGCTATAATATAATATGAATCCCAGAAAGTTGATGAAAAGACATGAATAAAAGTGTAATTACTCCATACCAATACTGTATCTCGTATAACTTCTGTCTAACACTATCAACTGTTACATTTATCTCCTTGAACTTTTCAAAAAATTACTGCAATGTAATGAAAGTCAAATAAATGTTTTATTTGACTTTCATTTTATTGGTAATCTTAATCCAGAACTTATAGGTTATATTATAACCTATTTTTTTAATTAGTTGAGAAATAAGGAATTATAAACATATTACTATAAGAATACTTCTTATCCATTCATAATTCACAATTTGAACAACAGATGTTTATTATTACTTAATGATACCCTCATATCATATTGCTTAGATTATATTATTGGAGTGTAGGTACTTATAATTCATTGAAATTTTTCTAGGCTTAATTTATTAGTAGATGGACGTCTCAGACATTTGATTCATCATGAACACAGCTCTGTGAATATAAAGGATGATCCTTTATTAACAAATACATTCAGTATTCATGAACCAATTACTTTACCTGAAATAAAAGAACCATCGTCATACATTCATCAGCAAAACAAATATTGTATGGATAAGGTAAAGTATTTTTCAATATAATTTGGCCTACATTATTAAATTAAAATTAATTATCATAATCTTTTATGTTGTCTCTAAAGTAGTATTTAGAATTATAATGTTTCTGTTAGATTTATTTATAGGATTTAGATATGCCAGTCAAATTAAAGAATCATATTTTTTACCCAATTTTTGAGTGTTTAACACTCATATTCTTCAAACAGCGATTCTTGAACACAAGGGTGAAACATGTTATTTTGAATGGAGAAATATTAGCTAGTATATAGTACATAGTGTTATTTGCATTTTTTTAAGTCACTCATTTAAATTGGTGTTTTTCAAATTTTAATATGTGTGTTAGCAATGTTTACATTTAGTATTCTCTACTAGTTTATTCCATTGTTGTATTGATCATGGTTTCTTTTCTTTTCTAGATTCTTATATCAAGTACAAATGGCACAGGTCAATATGCACTGGTCTGTGTACCTGAAGTGAAAATCAACTGGAAAGATACCAGTTTCATGATGAAAAAAATAATCAACCCACTATTTCATGCCATATCAATGATTTTGTTTTTGCTTGTGGCAATAATATACTTTGTGTTGCCAACTTTAAGAGATTTGGCTGGCAATATTATAACAACAATAAATGTCTGTTTGATAGTCAGCCAAGCAGCAGATTTGGTTAGGATATTCACAGAGTATAGCAATCATGTTAGCTTTATGGTCACAGGTATGTATGTATAATTAATATTTTTCAATGCAATCGTTCTTTACTCATTTTAATGAACTTATTATTAAATTGTGTCTATCAAAAATATACAATAAATAAATTAATAATATTTGTCTTAATTTCAGACATAATCTTATACATAAGTCTATTGGGTGCTTTCTTCTGGTTAAACAGTTTCGGATTTTACATCTGGAAGACGTTTAAGTAAGCTTCAGATGGATATTTTATAATGAGATGACAAAATATTCTTAGGAATAATAATGATATTAATTTGTGTAGGTCCAGGAATGTGTTTCTGAGGGTGACAGATGTGAGGAAATACTGTTATTACTCAAGCGTGGTTTGGTCTAGCGTGATCATAATGGCAGCAATGGCGATTTGTGCACATTTCTTCTTGGATACTGGAACAAATCCTTACAGAAAAACTAAAAATCAATTCTCCTCGTCCATACTTGTTGATGATTTGGAGCAAGAAACTATTGGTAAGATTTATTGACCTTTTGTAGGATGTACTTTTGTAGGAATATCAATCTATAATCACAAACACTCACACATCCATAAAACTGTTCCATAATTGTTATTATATTTCAGGATGGCTGGGCATTGCAATATTTTTTACACCAGTTGCCTTCACTATTTTATTTAATTTATTCTTCTACATTACAACTTTAAATGTCATTAAAAGAATAAATATTTATGGGAGGATCCACTACAAGCTGAAAGGATGGTATGTAAATATTGGAAATTCAGCTTACAATATAAAACCATTTTATGTAAAATGCGAATTCAATTTTTTGGATCAGACTGGATTCATGTATTCTATCAGACAAAATTTGAAATAGTTTTTGGCCTCGTATTTATAATTTAATAATATTCATATAAATTTTCAGTTTCGACCTGTTCCTTCAAATGTTTCTCATTATGACGACGGCATGGCTCTTCCTACTGCTATCATGGCTGAATTTTGATGGACTGATATACGCACACATTGCAGTCAATTTACTGCAAGCAATTCTAATATTTTATGTGTGTGTGGCGCGGCAGTCACACGTTACGTTTCTATTGAGAAAGAGCTGTTGCTATGCGGAACCAGTACCCACAGGCGAATGGGGGGACGAGATGACACATATGAACGGTGGTAACTACTAAGACCTATCGTTAAAGAAAACTTAAGACTGCTTTCAGTCTTAAGTATGACATTTCATTACTGTTCCCATACAATTTTCAGCCCTTATATGGGTGTCAATTAAATTGAATTAATTTCAATTCGTCATTATAATCTCATGCACTATCCCATAGCAATGTATTATTATGTTGCTAGCTAAAAACACTTCATTCCATTGGATATAGTAGAGTAAAACCTGTGATTTTATGATATTATGTGGTATTAAAATTTGTGTGCCTTAAATTATTAACAACGATTGTATAACCCAACCAGAAAAATACAAACTTCTATTCTTTTCAGTGTTGACAGTTAATAAAGAAAATTAAATAATAATAAAAAATAAAATAATAAATAAGTAATACTCAGCCTTATTTTATTATTATTTAATATTATTTTTTATTATTAATATTATTTTCTTATTTTATTGTGAATGTTGACATTATTGCATTGCCAGTTTAAAAAGGTGGTTAAATATTTTAGTTTAGTGCATTTTGTAATTTTCTGGTCGGGCTTTAGAGGAAAATTGTAAATTAAATTATTATTATGCGATTAATATATATGCGACTATTGTCGAGAAAGAGTAAAGTTTCCATGACAAAATATTGATACATATCATTTTATCACCTGGTATCAAGGTATCACCTGTGATTGAATACGAAGTGCTCATGAATGATACTTAATTATTATAATTAAAATAAATTACGATCGAATTTGGACCAAAAGTATTATGAATAACAAATCTAACTCTACTAATTTTACACTGATGTTAACACTTTGCACATAGATATTCATATTTTAAAAATTAGCTATAAAAGGTAGAGTAATTGCATTCCAATGGCACTCCTAGCTATCACTAAAATATTGAGTAAAAGACTGTCTATAGATCTATGCACATTTCTTTCATTTTTAACCCATTCTGTATAACAATAATGAAAATAGTTTTTTGAACATTATTATTTATGTACAGAATAAGTTACTCTATATATGAGATAATTTTCCAGTGCAAACAGGAAATTGTATTGTTTTTTTTTTAAGTTCAATATTTTGGCACTAAAATAAAAAAAATCAAAGCCAAGCTTTCTCCGTCCCACTTTTATAAGAAGTCAATAAAAAGGCAGCTGAATAATTAAGTGTTTTGATAACTGTACAATAATGATGAGAATAATTTAGAAGGTCGTATATGCAGGTATCAGACTATCCAAAATCTTGTGTTTCAGTTAGTTAGGCGGCCTGTACTCCTTTCAAAGACCTTGAGACTTGTCATTTGAGAACCTCTCTACCTCTCTTGACCTCTCGGACCTCTCTCCCCTATCAGTTATCTGTGCTTTGATTGGTTATTGGCACTTTAGCTTGTTAATTGTGAGAGCTATGTCGGCTAGGAGAGAGATTTGAGGCTACCATTTTAGTCCTCAAGAACATGACATGATGCATCCATTTATAGCCTCCGACATTATTTACTTCTTATTGCTTATCAGGTTGCAACTAGCTTTATAGAGGCATAATATTCTTTTTTTCCTTTTGGCACAAAACATATCCCACTTTTATACTTGATTTTTATTGTATGTACAATGAATTTATGGTGAGATTTTTATACAATTAAGTGAAGTAGTAACTGTTTACTTTATTTGTGCATTTACATCTACATTTTATAATCATTTATTTGATGTCAATAAAATACTTTATTGAATCGGCGGTGTTTTTATAAACCCTCGTTCTTAAAATCTTTATCCCTTGTTTCCCCCTCTTCTATCATTACTGTTAGGGTATTTTCTTCTTAATCAATCTGTACACCTTTCATATCTCAATTTTCTGTTGTTCAATATTTAAAACATAGATTTAAGTGTCATTTTGATAATGTTAATTAAATTGCATTCCTATAAATAGAGGACTAACCTGACATGGATTCATTCTAAGTAAACCTTATCATTATTAATATGTACACACACTATACACTTAATATGTACATATGTTGGTCACACTCTTTTCAGAGTTCAGACTGTTTATTAAATATTAAGTAAACCCTAATCACGTTAAAATACACCTTTTCAAATCGAAACAAAACCTTTTTATGTTTAATTTTTCCCCATTTACGTTAAATTTTAACCTGTACAAGTTAAGCTACACTCTTTTTTACCATGATACGGTCCCCAAAGTGAATACTTTTGCCTGTCGGGGTTGTTCTAATTAAAACCTTTTAATTTTGCCCCATTTACATTATGATTAAGTTTTAACCTGTTCAGTTTGAGCAATGCTCCTTTTTTGCCAAGATGAATACTTTTGCTTGTCGGGGTCGTTACTGTTACTAGTAGATATGAATAGAGCACTATTCTTATAGTAGACTTACCTGCGCGAACAGCTGCCCCTCCTGTCTCCTGATGAGCGGGGCCAGCTGACAGCGCACCACGAGGTGGCAGTCGTCCATCACGGTGTTGAAGAACCGCCGCGTGGGCAACAGCGCCTCCAGGTCGATCATCAGCTCCAGGAACCGCTCGCAGTATCTGCCAGATATCACACGTCATGATGATCCGAAGTTTGGCTCCTCCATCTAACTAAATGTACTTGTAGTGCAGGACTATTAGTGGTAGTAGGAGCTTTCTTGTAAAATAACAACACGTAACACACAAATAGGCGGCTGTCTCCATTTACTATTTGATGACCATTCCAATAAATGACTTAAGCACTAGGGCGATCTTACGCCAGTAGTATAGGATCCTAAAAGGAGAATTGTAAGATGCACACATTTTCTATCTCCATAATAAAATAATAAAAAAAGATACTTAACCAGAGACTAAAATGCCAGCAACCGTTACATATACCAAAATACCAGCTATTATTTTTGCCATCACACTAGACCAGAGTCTTTTTAGTTTAGATGTTCATTTGGGCATGTAAACGACCTTATGAGATATAATCGTATTTCTATATATAATAAGGTCACATGCTTGTTTACTATTTATCGATTTTAACAAAAAATATAGGGGAGGCAGTTACCTGACTGCATTAGGGTCAACATCGCCAGTTTCTGGTATTTTCTCCAAGATTCGCATGAATTTGATCATCAAGTTCTGAAGGAATCTACGTTCCCAGTTCAACTTATTAAGCATTTCAGGTTTATCTTTTTTCTGTATCGCACGCCAGTATTTCCGCCATTTCGGCACGTTCTTGAATTCTTGGTTTCTTCTACCTAATGAACAAGAAGGAACAATTTATCAGTCACATCAAAAATAATAGTTAAGAATTAAATGTGTTCCATTGTATGTTAAAAATAGCATAGTGAAAAACATCATAAAAATGTATATTCTTTGAATATGTCTTGGCTTACATCTTTTTTAATTAATAGTTGTGAGCTCAAACTGAAAAGAAACCTCAAAGTTAACAAGTTCTTTATAGATGATGTACCTATGCTCAAAAAAAGACAAACTGTAAACTCCATAATTAATTTTTCTTATGTACACCAGCAGTGACAGGCCCAGTGGATTAGAATTCTGTGTCTTACTCGAGGAATCTGGGTTCAAATCCCATTATATGCATAATCCCACTAAAATTGAATATCACCTGTTGTAATGGTGAAACATCTTGAAGCCTGCTTGCCTGTAAGTTCCCTACAATGTCCTCATAGATGTGTGAAATCAAACCAACCTAAGATAGGCCAACTTAGGTTAAAGACAATGTTTACCAACCTTCCTGCAAGCTGACCCACATGCTGAGCGACACGAGCCGCTTCACCTGGTCTCGGCACAGCTGCACCTCCATGCTGCCGAAGCAGTGGTTCAGGAACACCAGCAGGGCGGTCTGCTCGCGCATATTGCTACCTTCCTGCTCTTTGGCGATACTGGCTCGCAGCACCTGCTCGAAGAATGCTGGGAAGTGCTCGGGCTGCTTCAGAAATGCCTGGAAGAAATTTTTTATAGATTTTAAAATTAGTGTTGACTACAGGCTACCCCTCTTGAGGGTCTCTGTGAATATACTTCCAAAGTCCAAACAAAAATCATTGCAGGCAAACCAAGAAAGAATTACAATAAACCCTCATGGTGAAATCATAAACATTGTGTTCCTTCTAGGATCAGGTGGACTATATGGTACTGAAAGAATGTTCACCTCGGATATAAACCAACTATAATTATTATATCTTTACTTTTATTTGATTGTATTTGAAATTGTTGTAAAAATCAATTGATTAAACTACTTTACCTGCCAAGCTGGCACCCTTTCCCTGAACTTTTCATTTATCATTACAATTATAGACATCATATGGGCATGTGATGCTTTGTTGGCCTCATAATGTGGCCACAGGTAGTTCTCAAGGTACTGAGAGAACTCCAGCATCATAATTCTTCGAACTGCAAACCTGTAAAGACAATGTAATATTTGAAAAAAAATAGTAATATAATATAATAGTAATACTTATTTAATAATATTTGAAATTTTCTTTTAAAAAACAAACAAAAAAAATTATTTATGTTTTGTTACAGGACTTTAAAAAATGAGTAAACTTATTATTTTTTTCTTATTTTTATTAGAACCCAAACAGGAACTACCTCAGGAACCAAAAGCTTTATATTTCTCTTCTTCTATTGTTTATGAATTTCTATGCAAAAACCTATTATTATCATAATGATTAAGTGCAGTTCAGAAAAGTAATTAGGTACCTAATTTTCACATTTTCTATAATAATAAAAATATTTAATAAAAACAACAAAACATTTAATTTTTTTTCATAAAATGATCACACTTTAAAATGAAAAGTGTGAAGCAGTTAATAACTGGCAAAATTCAAAAAAATAAATAGGTCAATGCACTCAATCCATTGGGCTGTTGACCCTGAATCATTCACTTGTTAAATTCAGTGTGGCTTAGATGGGTAAATAGTGAAATTTTTATAAAAATTAAAGTGTTTATACTTACCCAGACCCAATAATTTCTGCAAGGTATATAGACTCCACGATCTCAGCATCATAAGGTAAGTGATTCTTTGTTTGTGGGGACCAGTATTGGCTTGCAAGCTGTAAACCCAACCATGGGGATTAAATTCAATGAAACAAGTTACCTAGATTTATGTTACCATTTTGTATATAAATACTAGTAGGCTGCACATTTTATTGTATAAATAAACTGTGTAGTCCCTTGAGCCAACATGATATTAATACAGTATTAAGATTTGGAATGACTTGCATCTTTCAGTTTTTGTGAGCATTATAAACTAAGACTTATATAAATCTGTACATTTTGTCTTATAGTACAAAAGAATCCATGACTCTCCAGTTGCTCAGTGTCTGTAGGGGATGGTGATCATATATCATCAGGTGGCCTGACTACATGTTGTAGCAACCATACAAGCCTGATATTATGTGGTCTGCCACAGACAGCCCACATACAGCCTCATTCAAATTCAAACATTAGTGCAAGTTTTGCTTCTTTTGGGACTAAGATCTATTTTTCTAGTATCAGGAACAATATAAATTTATATTAATATTCTGTGAGAGTTGTGGGAAACATCTAACGATAGATGTTCACTATGAAAGCAACTAGGATTTGGGCTGCGTCAAAAGATTTGACTGCCAAAAAAGCATAGTTGACAGCAAGCCTTAAAATTCTGAATCACTAATATAACTTCCAAAGGTGGGCAACACTCCAGAATGATCTATTCTGTGGGAACAGCCCACTCTTTACAAAGCTCTCCTACACTAATGGTAATCACTGTAACTTACTTAACTAAACTTAGATACTTAGACATTTGACTTTGACCAAGATGTTTTTCACTTCGGATATTATAAAGGGTGGACAATGTAGAATTGTGTCTTAAAAAGTAATAAATAAAAAAGGAACATTCTTGCTCTTGGAATTATTTTTAAAAGGTAATCATGTTGGTCTGTCTGTGATTTTTATGCTTGAAATTAAATTTAAAATAAATCGTAATGGTACAAGGCCATCCCACGCTTTTTAGTAGTAACAAATATTCTTATAATTGCATTACATATTGCTTTAAAATTTAATTTACTTGGTAAAACATTGAGCAATAACATGCTTAACCTCACTTTTCTAATTTACCTGGGTAATTCTATCAGCGTTGATTTGGGAAAGGGTTGGCAACGGTATTTTGGGTTTATCTGACGCCGATTTCTCTCCTTCACCCTTCATTTTCACAAATTAATAATTAGATTTTATTTTAGAAATTTTAGTTGAGCCGACGTTATCAATATCAACACAACATTTCATTCATTTCATAATAACAATCCACAAACACTGACAGGTGTTATGTCACTGTCAGCGGCATCAGCAAGTCAATTTGACAGCGACATTGACTTTCGTTCGGAAATAGAAAAAAAGCCCATAAAAGTACAAAATTAAATAATGCCTCAGGGAATCAAAAAATATACTCAACATAAGTAGAATTGGTCAATATCTGTAATTTAGCATATTATGTATACTTAAAACTCAGAATAAATACTGTGCTTTGCTCAAAATAACTTAAGGCAGGCAACCCTACTGATCCCGGTGTTGTTGGTGTTTTGATGTACTAATAGATGGCGTTGAATGTAGTATCTTTCTAACTTCAAAAATTAAATTTCCTATTCATTACAAGAGTATGATGAAAAGATGTATTTGTTTCAGACATTTTGCAAAAATGATGTTCGACCCGCCGGATTATCCATACAAAGAATTAACAGATACACTGAGAGATAATTATGGACCAGACGATTTATTATTTACCGAAACCGATGCTAGTTTAGTTAGCAATTCTGTGTCTATGGAAAAAGACTTCGTAGAAGTTACAGAACAAATTATCTCATCAGTTGAAAATGAATTGTCCTTCAGCTCAAATTTAATCGGCCGGTATTTTAGTGTTGAAAATCCGTCACTTCCGGACATTGGTCCCAACGACCAGATCACCGAACTATCCATAGTCCCGTCAGAAAACTTGTTCAACTACGAATCTACTTTGCTGGACGAAAATACTGTAAACCAATTTTTACTTCCGTTGCAAGTTACATCTGATAAAAGCAAGGTAGTTAAATTCGCCTCTTAGTATCAAAATGCTTACCTACATAGGTACTTACTTAGACTTAGATAATCTCAATCACGCAGAATCTTACGGCATAACAATTTCAGGAGCAAATCCTTAACGATTTATGACAAATTTTAAGATAGAGATAAATCCCTACTTAACTAAGTTTCATCAAATAGTGTTAGGTGCTTACATATTGAATAAGTACCTACCTTCATACTTAGATTTTAACGCATGTTTATTATAACAAATTTTCGAATTCCAGGAGACCTTAGACAATGGACCTGACTTATTAGCTTTGCACTCATGCGTGATGTGCCATGAAATATTTACTACCGACGTGGACCTACTCGATCATACGATTTCTGTTCACGCATCTGATACTGCGATGGATCAAAATCAAAATAGTCCTCAGGTCGATAATATTAATGAGGCTCAAGCAACAAAAGGTTTGTCTTCAGGTTATTTAATATTTTTTTTCACATCGTAATACCTACTCAACGCTGCGTTCAACGTTGTATTTTATTACAATCCATTAAGCAAAATCTTCAGAACAATTTTATTATTCTAAAATGAGTCCCTACCATATTTTTGTTGTAAGTAAATGTTCAACGACGACATTCCAATTTTTATAAAGAGTAAACGAGTAGCAAAGGTGCAATATAGGTATGTAAGGTCTGTCTGAGGTCGTAGCGGTGTCGCTACTAATGAGAAGTAAGATCATACTAAGACGGTCATCTCAAAATCCTCAAGTAAAGTATCTAAATCGACCACACTGACACAGAGATGAAAAACATGCTTAATCACGGCGAGTTATGATGTTCACCCGAGAGAACTACAGAAGCTCTACCACCGACAAAGTTGTATAAAATATTCAAAAAATATATTATATTTGCTACAAAGTCTTAAATACTAAGTAATTTTCGCTGAACATTGCATATCGTTTCTAGAATTATGTACGAAAATAGCGTTACTGTTTCAGACTCATATAATGGAAGCGAGTGCTTTGAATGCGAATGGCTGGTGTGCTGTCTTTGCGAACGAGTCTTGTCGACTGCTTTAGAAACGGAACCCACAGGTACGTTAGTACGATTTTCGTATTGTATGAATCTCGTATTTTATAATGCTTATTTTTAGGTTTCTGCCTGAGTATCTATCGTTTTAGTATGAGGTACGAAATTCTCTATAAGAGTTTCAGTAAGCCTTGTGTCTGGGGTTGCAATTGACTAAGATTGGGCAACCTATACCTGAATGTGTTGACTTTACGAAGATTCCCTACATAAGAACTCAACTCAGATTTTCCAGGTTGCCACATCTTACCGTCTGTGCATGGAGCAATTGCATGTGGTCTATTGCTCTTCGACTGTTGTTTCTGCAACTTTAGACAGGCGAAATAAACGCTTTAAGTGTGGAAATGGAAGCCGTTCCAAAGAAAAAGTCGAAGTCGACAAGGATGCGTCTGCCGACGTATCCTACCCTGATGTAGCCAGTACGAATGCCCTACATAGTACAAAAACGTGGGTGAAGTGACTCAAGATATCACAGTTGGATAAACCGAATTACCTTGACAAATTCCAACATTTCTTCGCAACAATACAAATGTAAAGTCCAGACTTTACAGCCACCTACAGCGTTTCATATTCACGTTGGCGGGATTTAGATTGATTAACGCATTAGCATCGCGAAGTGGATTGCTTTCCAAAACCAGAAAAAGCTCACACCATATTTCAGAAGGTTTTTTTGTGTTGTATGGACTGTAAGCGAACTGTTACCAGAGGGAGACTCGAGGAGAGCAGTGGACTGATGAGGAAGGTCAACGACCTCGCACGTCCGGTGACGATGCCGAGGCACCCCTTATGTACTGTTAAACCCTTTTCCGACTGGGATACAAATTTAATGTCATAAAGTCGTTACAGCGTTATCCATTTCCTAAATACGATTATCATAACAAACTCATACGTGTTGATTCCGATATAGTTACAAACATTACGCCGGGGTAGGTGTACTATATTCGTCCTTTTTGACCTAGTATTTAAGTTAAACTTTTTATTAGTAGAAAGAAGAGCGTTTAGCCCTGCTGCTTGAGTATGTAGATCGCAAGCGATCGAAAAAGTTAACGTCGGGCGCGGTCAGAATCTGAATAGGTCATAGAAGTTAGAATAATACATCTATGGAATAGGTGGACCGCTAATGGCGAATCGTAATGGCGGCACGTCAAGCTGTCTGCCCCGGTTGTTATCGATACACGGTATAGTAACCGCCATGAGTCGTGAGCACAGAAAATCGGTGGGGGGGATATTGTACACTTTCGGCCAATGAATAGCA
>DWIY01000743.1:0-11868 GCA_018248615.1 Erynnis brizo brizo
ATATAAAATTTCATAAAAATCGGTCGAGCCGTTTCGGAGGAGTATTGTAACTAAAACTGTGACATGAGAATTTTATTTATAAGATTAATTTTACAATTTCTTTTATGTCACCTCTTGGCAAATGGAGTACCTATAGGTACGGTGACTCTTTGACACGGTGGATGTTAGCAAAACATCGTGATGCAAACTGCCTGACTTTTCGATATTGCTCTCAAAACTATGTAAAATACACCGAACCGCATTCGATCAGCATAGTAGACTGGTCTTTTTCATTGTGAGACTCAATCCTACATAGTCACTAACGGATTACAGGCAGTGGACTAATCCTTACCACTGTAAGAGGAGATCTCACCCTGTCACTAATTAACAAACAAATCGTTCATCGTTTCCTAGATATTATTATGCCTGCTATGGAACAAGTCCCAAATGAGCAGGGGATGAAAATGCCGTTTTTTTACGTTTGAATTTGTTTTATTACACACGTGTGTATTGAGGAAACTTGTCTTTAAGGTTCACGTGAGGGGCGAGACATTTGTACCTTCGTACATAAAAGGAGTTCCGAACCTTTTAGATGTTAGTGAAGTTTAAAATTTGAAGGAATGAATTTAATAATCTCCGTATAATACTCGTTACGAAGCGAACCATGTCGCTTTCGTAAAGTTTATTTTTGCAAGACTTTTATAGAATGTCATCTTAACTTGCTGATAACGCTCTTTTGAGTATCGTTGCTCTTATAAATCACTGAGTGACCACTATTGTGCTTGTAGGCTTCCAACCTTTGCTAGTTGCTAGAGGCACGTTACGAATGCATTCTGCATTCTGGAACAACGTATTGCGTCAGTTTAAGGCCAAACGTTGACACAATATCTGAGGTCGTATGTAAATACATTTAACTACAGTAGCTTCTAACTTAAGATAACTAGCTAGCCGCTGCTAGCCTAATTATTTAATATTTATTACTAATACACACTATTTATTGATAACAACTCAAGGGCGATATATGTGGTCACATCCTTGTCAATGCCCTAATAGATTATTTTATGTGAATATTTTGCAGTTTAAAAAAAATGCATAAAAAGGAAGTTTGTAGCTATTAATAAAATAAGTGTATCCTAATTTTTTTTAAGTCTTTGAAAAGGTAAAAAGGAGTATGGAACGTAACATTTCACTGAAGTTCATTTGAATACCAGAGGGGAGCGAAAGTATTTTGATTACACGATGAGCGGCCTCTTCAAGATACCTCGTTATGTCTCGAAGGAGAAACCCTTACCTTACCTAATATTCCATCACGAAACTTGCTCGACCGTTCAAAGGTATCTAAGATGCAAAAGCCTTTAGAGAAAGATCAGAGACTCTAACAGGACTTGTGTACTTAAAAAATGATGGTGACATTACGTCTTTGTGTTTCATTACTGACCAGTTTAACAATTCTTCTAAATTAAGCCGAAGCAGTAAGCAAATTCGAAAATTCATACAATTAATTACGATCTATTTCGATAAGAGTTGTTAGGTGAAAGATCAACTTATAATTTTAATCATTATAAAAACTTTGAACTGAATAATAAATGTCGTAAAGTAAAGTAAGTCGTCGTAAGTCTGGAATTAGACTTACGGTTTGAGGAATTTTGATTACGACACGCAGGCTCAGCGGTCTCCGCGAAACTTCGTTATGTCTCGAACGCCTCAAACGCTTAATATTCCATCAAGGAGCCCGCTTAACTGTTCAGAGGTAGGCCAAGATGCAAAATCCTTAAAAAATGACACGAGTAACAAATAGCATGTAAGCAATTTAATATAGGTAACGAATAAAATAAATGTATAAATGACGAAAAATATCTTACTGACTTCTATAAATGTTAGCTATGGCAAGAATAAAACGTGGTAATGCAAAAAATAAATAATTGAGATTGGCACGGGAAATCAACTTAAAATTGTTATTATTTTCATAAATGATAACTACCTAAAAGGTAAGGTATGTAACACAAAATTGCATTTTAGTAATTCTACAAAATAGCGTACTACAAAGTAACGTAAAAAGGAACGTTTCAATTACTTTATTTAAAAATCCAAGACGTTCTAAGGAATTTTGATTACACCACGAGCGGGCTCAGCGGTCTCCACGAAACCTCGTTATGTCTCGAAGGCCTCAAACGCTTAATATTCCATCAAGGAGCCCGCTCAACCGTTCAGAGGCAGCCAAGATGCAAAATCCTTTGGGAAAGTATTAGAAAAATATAAGAGACTGATAAAGCTCATCGTTAGGAGATACCCAAGGGTGTCCGACGTTGCGAGATATTTCACGGTATTTTAACAATTTTAACGAGCTCCCATATTTACTTCAATGCACGCCACTCTTGACGTGGGACTTGTTGCACTCAAGCAGAGATACGAGTGAACGGATTGCGATTCTTGAAATTTTTATTTCTCTTCACGTTTAAATGACAAAAGTTTGTAAATCTTCAGCGAATGTCAGTGTTTCACTAGCTGCGTCAGATTTTATCGTCATAACTGAACTATTCTATCATCGTTTGTTGAAAAGTGATAAATTTTATTTCACTCTTTCGTCCCTTATGTAACCATAATATTATATATTCGTACTTCCTACGTTAAAAATTTAATAGTCCTTTTACGGTATATTCTATCTATCCCAATACAAAAACTTATCAAAATTAATTCAGCAATTTAGGCGTCGATACGTGACGGGGACAGACAGAGGTTTTCGAATTAATTTACATAATTTGACTCTTAGACTATAGGAAATTGTAAAACAATTCTCGCGAACTATCTCACGAATACAGAACCAGAGACAAACCATGCAAGGACGATTATTCGAACAACAAAGAGATACACTATACACCTTCTCTCTCTCTCTCTCTCTCTTAATCCTTGTCGCTTAATCTCTGCCATTACAACAATGTATTAAAGAAAGTGTAATCGTACATTACCATTATGTAGGCACATGTAGAGTTTATTCGCTTTGTGATGCCCTTCTGGGCCCTTGAGGGTGGACAAGGACCTTAGTTAGATGCCTAATTCAGTACTTAGGCCTTACGGGACGGTTCATAAATCATGACCTTCAAAATGTATAAAGCTAATGAAATTTTGCCTTTCCAAGTTTGTGTATAAGGTTCTAATATACGTTAATATTATTAATATCGTCATTTCTCAAATAAGTAAGAAAAGAGAACACGTTAAAATATTTTTTTATTTTATTTATTTTTATAAGTAGAGCAAGCAAACAGACAGGTGGCAACCTGATGGTTTAAGTGAACACCGTCGCCTACTGACACGTGTAACACCAGAGAAATCGCTAATGCGTTGTCAGCTTTGAAGAATTTTACAGAATACTTTATAGAATTTAAAGCTTTATTTATAGAATTTCAAAATTACAACACAGTAAAACTTTGTTAACAAGAGAACAAGAATGCACAAAGTATGTTAATGAAATTAACTTCCTAATCACGCTCATTACACTGTCTTCTGACTTCTTGGAGAAACGTTGTCTAATTACCACATTTTGCTCGCGAATAGGGGAAATGGTGTAATTATTGGCACCTATAGAGTTTTCCACAATTTTTATTTTGTAACTAAAACAATTGGAAATCTTAAGTAGGTAATTGTTATTATGGATTTTAAACACAATACTTTCGAAATTAAAAAAATATCGCTAGATGTATAAATTTTGTGATTGTAGATGTCATCTTATCATTATAAAAAATATTTAAAGCACTATGCTGCTTTTTCAATAATATATTGAAAGTTATGTTAACAGTTACTTATAGAGTTATTTAAAAGTTATATATTTTGTTTATTTTTCGATACGTAGTTACAGAATTTTTCAAAAGTCTAAACGTTTTTCGTTGATTCTTAAATGTATTAAATATTTAAAAAAATATTTAATTTATATTAATATACGTCCATATATTTTCATTAAGTTTATTAAACACAATTTAACTGAGATATGGTGACTGGGCAAAAACTACCCCCTTTCCCCTAGTAAAATTAAAGAGGTTGCGCTACGGTAGGACTCTGTACAAATAAACTGCACATAGCCAAGGAGATAAAAATAGATTTAGTAGAGTGAACTCAGCTTTGTTTTAAACAATTGTTCGTAGTTTCCGCCTCGTATCCCGTGTTTATTCGCTTGCACAAGCAGTTTTGGAATACACCAAGCTTGTGTACTTAAATTTCGTTCAAGCTAAGTATATAGGAGTTTAAAACACTGCATTCAATCGGAGGTAGAGTTCCCTTGTTCGAGGCAATAGTATTATTTGCATTCGCTCCTTCAAATATTTCGTAAAATAGTACGAGTAGTTAACGTATTGAGCTTGCTTGGAAATTATAAAGTTTTTTCCTATATTTTTTAAAAGTAAAGTACCTCAAGATCATCTATTTTTATAATTTTTTATTTAATTTTAACAGTACCTACTAAAAATGAACATCTATTCGTATATATTCAGGTACCTACCTAAGCATGTTCACGAAAATTTTAGACCTTTATCATGATACGTTTTTGTGTTTAAAAGAAACAATTTCGAATTAGTCATCAACAGTCATGTCTTTAGTTGCAGGGATGATTGCAATCTGCATGGTGCAATACGACAAATTCAAACACAACTAATTTACTAATTGAAATTGTAAATGCGACACTAGTCCTGAAAACCTAGGTATGTTTAACGAATAAGCTTTTTGTCAACAATATGCCAGGGACCCAGTGTACATGGTACATAGGTACTTTAAGATGAGGCACAATAATTATGAGATAGAAGTTTTATCTAAGAAGATAAGCCAACCTTTATCAACCTTGATATAACAAATGGCGCTATAACAAAATTTACTTATAACATGGAATATAAATCTTTCATCGTACATACCGGCAGATGAGCCATAAATATGTTGGTATAACACACTGTGTGAATAATTTAACGCAGAGCGGGACCTAAACAAACATATCCTTTATAATAAGTTCCATCCTGACCTGTGATGTATCACCCATATACCAGTTTATTTTGACAACAAAGGACGTAGAATGTTTATCATATACTTAGAATAAGGTTCCAATTCAATCCAATTCCATTTAATTCAATCCATTTTTATTTTCATTCAATTCATTTCTGATTAGACCCTACTGATTAGGCTCTACCTCGCTGGAAAATTGCGCCTTCAAGAACTTGCGTACAGTTAAAACATTTCGATTAATTCCTTAGCCGTTACAGCAAGAATTTGAACTCGGACCCGTCACCAATAATTTGGCACTCATGAATTCATTGTGATGCGTTTTTATATTTTGTAAAGAAACAGAATCAAGTTGGTCATCAAGAGCCATGGTATCTCTATTTACAAACGTTACCTTATTTCTAAAGAAACAATAAAAGAAGTACAACCGTACAGTACAACCTACAACCGATTGGCCTACATCCCTCTCATTGTGAGAGGAGACCCGACCCTGTAGTGGGTCATTAATGGGTTACTGACACACACAAGGAAAATGTTTGGTTTTGATTCATTTGAATTTTAAGAATAATGGTTAGTACTAGATAAAATGATATAGATAACATTTCTTTTTTCCTGTTTTTGGGAGTAATACATAACAAAGCAGATTAAAATTGTATTGCATTACTCAGCATGTGTTAAGATATGAAGTTAAGATATGAAAAGATTTCGTGTCCTTCACCTCTACATGCAAAGCAATACAATTAACTGCATCTAGGGGTATCGCAATTTGCATTATTATAGGTAAAACCTTCAACTAATAATTCCATGTATGAGATTTCATCCCCTCGAAACTTTGATACGAAAAGTTTATTCTGTTTGATGTGCTTGTGGGAATTGCTTTAAGGTCACTGCCCATTATATCGCTTTATACAATGATACAATGATTACCTACATCTATTATATGATTATAAATGATTACCTATATCTTCTATGTATTGTTTAATAATATGATAAAAACGAGTCGACACACAACATCGATAATTTATGTATCTATAGGTCCTATTTAAATAATTGTTAACGATAATTACTAAAAAAGTGCCGAGAGTTTGTTCCGCCCGCTTTTTTCTATCGGTCTACTCACCCGTGCGGCACTCAAAGAGGGCTTACGCACTACGATTTTTATATACATAATTATGGTGACTTTCATTAGATGCAGTGTAATGCCTTGTAATGAATAAAAATCTTTGATTTGATTTGAATTGACCAATAATGAAATTAACCAATAATAAATTCAATAATAGGTTATATAGATACCTATCTAATCTCAGAGTATACACTATGGTAGGTATAGTCTGTAGGGAGCCTTAGATGTTTGTTTGTTGAAAACTTTCACTTTTTATGTCAATGGTTTTATTGAGCCCTCAAACAATACAACTTAATCGTCCACTGTAGAGCCATAAAGAAGTTTAGATAAGTCTCTTCGAAGTGTACCTACGATGTTTTTGCCATTTTCTTCGGGATATTCGTACCCTACTTAATATGTTTTTATCCATAAGTCGGTGTTTTAAATCCGGCTCGAAGGACCAAATAAATTTTGTCCATTCGACTTTCTTATATAATTTTAAGCTGCGCTTTGATATCGAATCAATTAATTGGTTCTTTTTCTTCAACTTTAATTTTATTTCTTTTACTCATTTGTGTGTAGCATAACCGAAATAACAAGAGTAAAAGCTGAAGTTATATGCGTGCTTCCTTCTGCAAAAGATGTTTTTATCGAAAGATGCTGAATCAAATTCACAATTAATTCTTAAATCCCCGTATACATTTATTTCGTAGCTGCAATTCTTTTCTCGCAAACTTAATGAGAAGAAATTTGTAACTCAATTATGTCTGCCTTCGTCTTAGTCTAAAAAATTAATTCGGCAGACCATTATCTTCCACAATGAGAAAAACTTAATAATGATTGCATTCATTTAATCCTAAGACGAGATACGAAAGAGCTTTTGGCTTCTTCGAAATTTAATAGCGGTGTCTCCTAAGTGGTGACAGTCCATTTGGTTAAATCGTACTGTTTCATTGTCATTTGCAGTTAAACAATAAAGGGGTTTAGGTAACTGTTTAACTAAAAACGATTAGAGAGTGTCGTGTTATTTATAGATATTCTTAAATAAATAATTCGCCGTTTTGCGTAAGGCTATGATTGAATTTGATTTGATTGAAATTTGAATAGCAGTCCTTGAACGTAGGTAATAAAATGTAAAATATATTTTTACAAACTCAAGATTGGTGTTAATTTTTTTGTTGCTGTTCGGTATGCGATTACGGAGCGGAGGAAGGACACAAGTAAACAACACGCCGGCTGGCATCGCACTGATTTATTCCAGAACGTACAGGACAACACGGGTACATAGTTACATACTGAACATCCCTCCCTTCTAAAATGACATTTACCAAGTAATTTACAATTAATAAATAACTGGCAGGGACAGTAACGTTAAGGCCTTCTTGGCTTAGTATTCTTGGGAAACATGTTCGACATACTCATCCTGAGCCTCCTGAAACTCATCTCCTGAGGTAGACCTGGTTTCCAGGCCATTTGAATCTTCGTGTGACGCTGAATTGCAAGGCTCGTCTCGCTCTGCATGAAACTCTCTCTCATCATCACCCTCTCTTGATCTTGGAGAAACATGGGGCTCGTAGAACTCTGCTCTCCGCCCATGACCTAACCGCCGTGGAAAATTAATAATCTCGGGTGACGAGTCATAGGGCTGGGATGAAGGTGAGTTAGTCGTAGATGATGGACGCCACGACCGCACGTGTGACGGCTGGGGCGATGGCGACGGGCGCGATGGCTGCATTGGTGACGACGGTTGCGGATGTGACGACGGCGCCGGCGGCGGTGGACTCGACGACATCCTAGACGAAGGATATGACCCAGGTTTGTTTATACTTTGCATATTATCCCAAAAATTGTTACATGTCCCTTTATACCAGATTAGTTGATTTACATGTCTTTTACAGCAATCTAAGCTATTAATATCTCTTACCAAGTATACAACTTTTCCTAATTTTTTAACAATAACCCCTTTAGACCATGTAAATTTTACTTTGTTTATATATTTTTTATAAAGTACCATATCATTAATTTTAAATGTTTTTGTATTTTTGTTCATATCTTTTTTATTTAGCATACACTGTTCATTTACACAATTAGACATAGCCGGTGACGCAAGTGCTGATGACTGCGGATTGAGTAAATCTAACCGTACCCTAAGCTTGTGACCAAAAACCATTTGAGAAGGGGCTAACCCGGTAGAAGTGTGGACAGAGTTTCTATAGTCCAGTAGATACTTTAATAACTTTAATTTTGCACTTTTAACCGAATCACACGACAATAGGCACGCTTTGATTCCCTTTTTCACGATCTTAACAAAACTTTCGGCCTGTCCATTGCTGGGCGGGTGGTAGGCCGGGGACGTGAGGTGTGCACACCCGTTAGCCGCACAGAATAACTCAAACTCTTGCGAACAGAAGGCTGTGCCATTATCGCTAACAATAGTTTCCGGTACGCCAAACCTCGACATAAAATCGCATAGTTTCTCGATAACAGCTGTTGACGTGGACTTGTTATTCATCGTGTAGACCTCAACCCATTTAGTATGTGCATCGACTATAACTAGGTACATGCAACCTTGAACAGGACCCAAAAAATCTATGTGGATTCTATAGAAAGGATGAGATGGATAATCCCACTTTGCAATAGGCGCCCGTGGGGGTGAGGGGCGTAGTTGTAAACAAACTTCACATGAATGTATCATTCTCTCTAAAGCTTCATCAATTCCCGGGAACCAAAACCTTGACCTAGCCTCAGCTTTCGTTTTCACGATACCTAAATGTGAAGTGTGTAATTCTTTCAAAACCTTCTCATGAAACTTTTCGGGAATAACGACTTTATGCCCTCTCATAACGCATCCACTTTCAAACGACAATTGCGTTCTACACATAAAATACGGCTTTAGACGACAGTCATAGATTTTCCGCGGCCACCCATTTGATATAAAGTCTATAACACGTTTAAGAACTACGTCGTTTTTAGTTTCCTCACGTAAGTCATCTAAAGTTAACGGCAAACATCCATCAACAACGAAGCAAACATATGTAGCTCGGTCGCAATTTAGCTCGCACTGACATCGTTCGGTGCAACTGCACTGGGTATCACGAGTCGCATGCGTCGCAGCGGCCACGCCGGTTCCGTGCGACTGCGGCCTCGGCTCCGGCACATCAGCTGTCGAGCGTGATAGATAATCAGCACTATTGTCGACGCTGCGTATGTATTCTATCACATAATTATAACTATTTAGAAATAAAGCATACCGTTGTAATCTGTTCGCCGACATTTCTGGTATCCCTTTATGGGGTCCAAATATTGAAAGTAGCGGTTTATGATCCGTTCGTAAAATAAATGGTTCCGACCTGCCGTACACATATTGGTGAAACCGCCGTACCCCGTATACAATGGCGGTTGCTTCCTTTTGGATCTGGGCATATCGTTTTTCAGCTGCGGTTAATGTGCGAGACGCGTATGAGATCGGCCTTTCAACTCCATCTGCTCCTACTTGTGACAAAATTGCCCCTAATCCATCCGGGGAGGCGTCTACTGTTAAAATTAATTTCGCGTTAGGATCAAAATGCGCTAAAACTTGCTTGGATGTCATAATTTTTTTTATTTTTTCAAAAGCTTCGCTATGAACCTTCTCCCATTTCCAGTTAGCACCCTTTTTTAATAATTCATATAAGGGGTTTAGTATACTAGACGCGTTTGGAACAAAATTTCTATAATAGTTAATTAACCCTAAAAAAGATTGCAACTGATTAACGTTCACAGGCACCGGAGCCTCTGCCATTGCTTTAATTTTATCCGGCGCCTTATTCAATCCATCTTTAGTTATAACATAGCCAAGATAAGTGACTTGGTCTTCAAAAAAATGACATTTATCCCTTCGTAACGTCAACCCTGCCGATTGCAACCGAGAAAGAACTGCGTCTAACCTTTTTAAATGTTCCTCCCTGCTCTTCCCAGTCACTAAAATATCGTCTAATAAACAAAGCACCCCGTCAATACCCGACAACACCCCCTCGATCGCTCTCTGGAAAATAGCCGGCGCACTTGCTAATCCGAATACCAGACGATTAAATCTATACAAGCCGCGATTTGTATTGATACACGTTAAATGTTTCGACTCGTCATCTAAGACAAATTGATTATATGCCATGGATAAATCGAGCTTGCTAAACTGTTTACCTCCATGTAATTTTGAAAATAGCTCATTGATCGTAGGGAGGGGATATTGTTCTACAAGTAATTGTTTATTAATACTAACGGAATAATCCGCACATAACCTTACAGTTCCGTCTCTTTTTAGCACCGGGACTATCGGCGATGCATATGCTGAGTATTCCACCGGTTCCAGGATACCTAAATGTACCAACCTATCGATTTCCTTCTGTACTTTATCTCGCAATGCGAATGCTACCGGCCTCGCTTTACAAAAAATCGGCGTTACGTTATCCTTTAGTAGTAGTTTAATTTTATACCTATTGAACGTTCCTAATTTGTCCGAAAATAATTCCGAATATTTTTGCTGCAAGTTAACAATACTATCATCCGATTTTTGACAGTAATTGATCGGTACTAGTTGCAAATTAAATTTTGAAATAAAATCTCTGCCTAAAAGCGGGGGCCCGCCGTCGCGGACCACAAATAACGAGATAACGTGGGTTTGCCCTGCATAGCACACCGGTAAATGAATCACACCCACACAATAAATACTTCTACCGTTATATGTCATCAGTTGTTTACGTGTTATCGATAATGGCACATCCTTAAAATGAGTGTTATAATATGTCTCCGATATAACGGTGACGGCCGAACCGCTATCGACTTCAAACTTAAATTCCCTGTCCGCTATAGAAACCGTCTCCGCCATGGGTTCCCCTCTAAACGAACGAATGTAACAAATCTTACCGTCATCCTCACTTTCGTCACCGTCGTCCACTACGTAATTCACTTTTGTGCACATTTTACGCAAATGGCCCTTCAGGTTGCACTTTTTGCAAGTGTAATTTTTATATCTACACTCGGACGCGTTATGATTTGTGAACCCGCACACTTTACACTTCACTTTACACTCCACTTTCCCGCCACGTTTCGCGTCGTTGGAGATCTTGAAGACGGGATCTTCGCGCGCGGCACCGCCGGCCACGTGGTTTGTGGCGGCGGAGGCCGCGGCGCGCGCGCTGCATATATTTTCCGCCATTTCGACGACCTCGGACAGCGTGAGGTGAATTAGGTCTTGGGTGTAAAGCTTTTCCTTTTCCGGGCCGGAACGCATCCCCATTATAAATCTGTCCCGAAGCGTCTCCTCGATGTTGAGAAATCCACACTGCGCGGTGAGGCCTCTCAAGCGCGCGGCCCACTGCGAGTGTGTTTCGTACGGTTGTTGCGTAGCGGCATAAAAGTTATGGCGCTCGCTAAATCCGATCCTTTTAGGCGTAAAATGGCCGTCTAATTTTATAATCAAATCTTCGTAGGGCACATCTTCCACCGTTTTTGGTAACACCAAATCTGTTATTAATTTGTATGTTCCTTCACTGAGTGCACTGAGCAGGATCGCCTTACGCTTGTTGCCGGCCGGGTCTGCTTGTTCCGTAATGTCGTTAGCAATAAAATATTGCTTTATTCGACCTTTATACACATTCCACGTTTGCACATTATGGTCGAAGTTGTTTAGATGTCCGAATTGTACACCAGACATATTCCACAGTTATTTTTTTGCACACGCGGTAGGTAGGTACTTCGTCGCCACTGTTCGGTATGCGATTACGGAGCGGAGGAAGGACACAAGTAAACAACACGCCGGCTGGCATCGCACT